>JAQQAC010015530.1:3418948-3718162 GCA_029783875.1 Phataginus tricuspis | reverse complement strand
GCACATCTTTTTCTTTTTCTGCTGTCATCCTTTTTTAAGAGGGAGTTACTCTCTCTTATTATATGTGACTCCAAGAAGGTTGTCAGCAGGGCGTGCCCACTTTACCCCTACGATTAGATCCCTAAAGTTATATTACTTTATCACCAATATCATATTGGTTTCAAATGGATACATAAACCAAGAAGAGTAGTGTGTTCTCTGGACTGATATGTGGATAATGGAAGAGAGAAGCCGTCTTCCCGTAGGGATGCTAATGAAAAAGCTATAAATGTAGCAATGGCTGCTGCGAACCTACCTAACCTTCCAAAAGGTCCCCTCAAGTCTACTCAGAAAGAGAGAGAGCCTCAGAATAGAGTGACCTTATATGCAGATTTGCCTAGAACTTTTAAATTTGATGCAGACCAATTAATGCTTTCTTAAATTAATTTTAGGAACTTCTCTCACACTAAAACAGGTTTTAATAATGGATTAAATGTTCACTCTTCCTTAAAAACATCATTTATGTTCCTGGAATCTGGCTGTGCTCGGAGCCGGATATACTCTAGGTTGTATAGGATATTAATTTTGCACTCTTGCTTAAGATAGGCTAATTGATTTACTGTCAGTTGTAAACATATTAATCTTAAACAATTTAGCTATAATCTGGCAGAATTGGGATTTATGCCTTTATTTATCTAACTCTAAAGTCAGTGACTTTTACTTTATTCCATCTTTTGAAACAGAAGTTGTTAAGGTATTTTTCTGATTTTCTGTCTTTTAATTTGCTAAAAGTTAGGGACATTCTAATCAAACAAATTCATTTTACAGTTTGTGTTTAATATATGCTATTCCTTATCTTAAATTTTGTTTACTTATTTACTTAAATTCACTTAACATTATTTAAGTATTTGCTTTTAAACTTTGCAGCTTATTTTCTAATAACATATATAGAATTCAAAAAAAATAAATTTGAAAGTAATTTTGTATTTGGCTTTCCCCTAAACATCTGAAAAAATTATATTTGAATACTAGGATAAAATTTAAGTATCACTGGTTCAAGTTTTTCGTTTTATAAACAGGGAAAGAAAAATTCACTTTACTTCTCTTGACTTTAATTTCTTGTGCCCATAATTTCTCTTGGAGTTTAATCCGGTTACATTTGGATTTCTTTTATTTGCCTCTGAAATTTATGCATGCATCATCTTCCCAAATTTCTTGTCATCTGCTACATTCTCCATTACCTAACTATTGTAGATCTTACCACATGCATTCATTAGATGGTGTTAAAAAGCACCTTAATCTATTTCGTTTTGTTCCATTCAAAAACAGACACAAAATGGCATTATCAAAATTTGACTCCTTTTTCACAGAATTATAACATGAGGTTAATTTTATATGTGACTTTGGGCTGAGGGATGACCAGAAAGCTGGAAAAACCCTCTTTCTGGGTGTGTGTGTGAAGATGTCACAGGAAGAGATTAAAATTTGAATGAATAGATTGAGTGAAGAAGAGAAGAACACCCTGCCAGTGAAGGTGGGCCCTGCAAGACGCTGAGAGTCTGTAGGGAATGCAAAGGTGGAGGGAGGGTGAATTTGCTCTTCGCGTTGAGCTGAGACATCCTTCCTTTCCCACCCTGGGACGTCATTTCCTGTACTAAATCTCCCCATACCTGTGTACACTTCTCTATATATCCTATTGGTTCTGTTTCTCTGGAGAACGCTGACTAATACAAACTGTAAAAATTTAAAATAAATATTTTTAGATAAAAGTACAAAGGTAATAAGAAGTCTGAATATTTTAAGTACAATTCTTTTCCATTGATATAAAAATTTTAATTTTGATATTATGAATTTGTGATTTAACACTTTATGATGTCAAAGCATTAGTTTCTTTTATAATCCCTAATAGCAGACTTTGCCACATATTGAAATTGTTACTTCCTCTTTAAACAGTCACCCATCTGAGAACATCAACATAATTGGACGTATCAGCATGGACAATCATTCTGGTAGGATGATTCTGGTATATCTTACTGTAAGAAACACTCCAACCTGGTGAGGCAATATACATGTGTCTGTATTTCAGTTAAATGAGAATGCCATCTGTTTGTAACTAGAGCCCAGTTAGAGCTTGATGAAAAAATTCTAGGATCACACTAGTACCGGTCACTCCAGGTAATGACAGTGTTTGGAATTCTTTCAATGTAATTTCAGGGCCATTCAGAGAATTTTTGCCAGGAGTAGATCTTCTGCTTAATATAAGACATAGAATTCCTGGATTCTAATTAGGGTTCCTGACTCATTTGCTTTTTGCTTCTAATTTGGCATTAAATAAGAGATTCAAAGTGTCCTTGGGCTTCAGATTATTTGTGTTCAATCTACACCAATTCGTATGGTTCTTCTATGTCCCTGTGGCCCCTTGTTTTTCAATCAGAATTGACGTTGCATATAAAGAAACAAAAACATATCAGCTTCTTCATGTTTTCCTTTGACCTGTAATTAAAGCACATTAATGTTAATTAGGAATTTAAAACTCAGACTGCCACACTATCAATCTGCAGATTAATATTGGAAAATAAGTTCCAGTTCTGCCCCTACCTTTGAATCAAATAAAAGGCCCTATTACTGCCTATGACTCCGTATAAGCATGTCTTTGACAACTCTCACTGCACTGTGATCGTCTGGAATTTATTATTCAGACCAGTTATTGTGCTATCATTGCCATGGGTTTCGATTAAGCCAGGTGCTTAAGAACATACAAGTTTAAGGTGTTCTTTCAGCGAATGCAACACCAGCCTGCAAAAGATGACAAAGAACTCAGACCCCAAATTACCTGAGCTTTAGGTAATGTGTTCAGTATTAATAGAGCAGTTCTTGTAGCAATATTTTATTCTGAATAGTATAATAAAGATAGCTGGCATCATCAACTAGTGAGTTATTGTGAATACAAAGAGAATTTTGAAACCTCAAGCTATAAAGAAGCCACAATTCCATTCAAATAAGGAATTGAATCAAAGATGTTCCCATCACCACTTCACCGACACAATAAAATGAAACATTGTGCTGTTTCTTTGCATTTATTCCCTGATGAATGGCATTGCTGATATAGACATATTTCTAGAAAATAAAAACATATATATCACACATGATTTAGCCAAGTAGATACTGTATATGGTTTTAAGATCTTGTTTCAGCCTCAAACAAATAATTAAGAATCCACCACATAGGAAGGGTTCAAGATGGCTGTGTGGGAAAATCGTGAATCACCTCCCACGGACACAGAAAATTTAAAACTTTTATTATGGAATAATTTCCTCTGAAAAAGACCAGAAAACTAGATGAACAGAGTCTCTACAAGAAAGGATTAAAAGGCAGCATTGAAATGGGTAGGTGAAGCGAGACAGTCTCGCCAAAAATACCTTCCTCACCACAGGGTGGCGATCCACAACTGGGACGGATCTAAAAAATACAGAAATTTTCCCTGAGAAGAAAGGGGTCTGTGCTCCACGCCAGGTACTCCAACCCCTAACGGAACAGAGGTAGGGGCAGAGCCGCTTCCTCGCCAGAGCCGAACACTACATATTGTTTGCTTCTAAGGGACCCTGGGGGCAGATGAGAGAATGTTAAATGGTACATAAGTTATTTGCTCTAATAAGATTAAATGTTGTGGATAACAAAAAAATTTCATTTAAGCACCACATATAATCATTATATTGGGAATAATGAACTTCAGCATATAATTTTACCATATAACAATATTTTAATAATAGAAAGATTTATAAAACTGTTATTATTTAAACCGATACAACTCCAAAGTAGCTTTTTCCATTCCAGATCAAATCACTTCCCTTTGTGTCCCTTTGGATAAGTATGTTCCCTCTTGATAAATTCTAGTTTTCAGGCTGGATGCAATCTAATCCGTGACTTTCAAAATAGAATTAAACCCTATTAGTAAAGAATAGTAGATGCTCAAGTAAAAAATGTTTTGTATTCAGGAAAATATTGCCTGTCAACTCCAAGAGTGTTTTAAAGTAAAATGGGACAATCTTATCGAGTCTGAAAACTATCAGATAGTCAGGTGCCAGGACAAACCGAGTAACGTGCTTTTAGATGCAACTGTTAGTCTCCTAACATACTAAATAGAATGGTCCAAATTTCAATACCAGGTATAAGAATATTTAAAGTGACTTAGGGACGTTGGTGTATTTTTTTAATTGATTTACTTGAATGGTTTATAAGAAATGGCATAAAACTGTGCAGACAGATGGCAGAAGTAGAACACAGAGAGGACTTGAAGATATTTGAGGTAAAAAGGAACCCAGAAGTTCCCTTTAGTAATGAGTGGAGAACACAGTCTTTGGGCCATGTTTTGCCCAAATGTCATATGAGCAACAGGTACTTATTTACTAGCTTGTCTAGTAAGTGTCCATGTTTCACTGCAAAGCAGGCTTGAACATCACGACAGTAGGATAACACCCACTAATGTGAAAATGAATTACATGTACTAAGCATACATTTGAAAGATAATGCTGGTCATTTTCTGCAGTTGGTCCATTTAATGAAAATTAGCCATTTAAATGCCTAGTGTTCAGATACCCATTAACTATCAATAACATGCTAAACCAGTGAATTTAACTTCATCAGTAATTTGATACATTAAGAAAACTATGGCATAAAAATAGATGTTTTCATTGTTTCCCATTCCTGGGATGCAACAACTAATATTGATTGTCTTGAGTATGCAACTGGCATTTTGTTCAAATCTGTGGAACTTAAAATGAACATTATTTTACTAAAATGAAAACATTTTAGGAGCTTTCATCATGTTTCTTATTTTCACTCGATGCAGATTTTTTCCATGTAAATGCAACTATTTTTAAACTATACTGACACAACTAAAATTAATATGCATGCAAATTATATTGATATATCCTTTTCTGAAATCAAACCAAGATTTTTCATATTGAAAATTATGGAGTTTACATGTTATCATGAAGCTTAACAATAACTATATACAATTTACAACTCGATGCAATTAAAATAACTATGTACAAATTCTGACTGCAACTGTATCTTATCCACTTTAACAATATTTGATCTTTTGTGACTTGTATATCCATCTGTGAATAAAAATTGCTCATAAAAAAACTTCAGACAAAATGATCATTAGTAACTAAATCAAGGAAGCATATGTTGTCATTTAAACTAATAGTATAATAAAAATACATGTCAAATATAACAAACTACTTATTTATACCTTGGCAGATATATTTGAAATTACAAAATGTTAGTTAGCTTTCTAAGCTTTAGGCTGAACATAGCATTTCCTGACCTGTATGCAAGCGTGCTGCTCTAGATAACTGATCAGTTTAAACTGACATTTTGTTAGAACAGGAGTATTTGGGGAATAAAAGATGAACACCCTTTCATCCTTATTCATAAATCAATTTTATTCAGAGCACAAAACATAGAAAATCCTCTAGCTCAAGTTATTAAAATACAATCCTAACCAAATAGCTGCTTTTTTCTTCTCTTGCCCAATGTAAAGTGTTAATGGGATAAGGGGGAAAAAGGGGCATTACGATTAGCACACATAATGTTGGGGGGAGGGAAGGGGAAGGCAGTATAACACAGAGAAGAAAGGTGGTGATTCTATAGCATCTCACTACGCTGATGGACAGTGACTGTAATGGGGTATGTGGTGGGGACTTGTAATGGGGGGAGTCTAGTAACCATAATGTTGCTCATGTAATTGTATATTAATGATACCAAAAAAAGGTGCATACAAAGTGCATTTTGAGAATGTTATTGTAAGCATACATATCTGTGATTGTAATGGCTATAAAAATACCATCTTACTACAAAAGACCATGTAATTTTTTTAAGGATGTTCTGTTTTATAAACAGAGCAGGTGGTGGCTTATAGGAAATTCAGAATGTGTACATATATATGTTTACATGGACTGATTTTAATCAATAATGAACCTAACTAGTCCAAGTAAAAAAAATCCAGAAAATCTATTATATGGGTAGTAATATGACTTTCATTTATCTTGATAGGGGTTATATGTGCTCAGCAGAAAGTTAATGCATGCTGGATCTTGACAAACTATTTGTGTTTTGACCTTATTAGTATAAGTTTTGAACAATCATAGTGAATTCATTCAGAGCATGCTGTCATTTAACAAGTGACATTCTTGGGGTTAAAAAGCTTTAACTGTGTCTGTAGGTAACCTCCTCAATTGGAGTTTCTAGCGGGTTGGTTTGGTGGTTTTAGAATGTGTCCACATGTTCTTTGATTCCTTCCCCTTTAAACATCTTAAGTGTGGGTGAAGCTAAATGACTTACTTTCAACCAATAGAATGTAGAAGTGATTATGTGTGATGTCTGGGATTCAGGTTTAAAGGGCATCATTCATTTCCTTCTTCCTGCTTCTATTGGATATCTTTATCTGGGATACATAGCCTCTGGGTCTGGAGGACACCCAAGCAGACCTGGCAGGCCTTGCTGTTTGCAGCACAGCTACATGAGTGAGCCAGCTTGGAAACTGGAAAGCTTGGCCCCACCTATCTTGTAGATGGTACAGCCCAGCCACTGCCTGATGGAAACCTCATGAGAGACGCAGATCCCGAACCACCCTGAGGGGCTGCTTCTGGATTCTGAGCTCTTAGACACTGTGTTGGATGGTACATGTTTGTTGTCTCCGATTTAAGGATAATCTGCTACACAGAAAATTACGTATTACTTTATTGAATCAATTCGAGATAACATGAGTCCTTTCTTCACTTTTGAAGTCTAATTGAAATAAGAATTCTTCTTTCTTTCCAGATAATAAAAGAAGAACAATCATTGTAACTCCAGTTAACATCTTCTTAAATTATTTAGTATTGTTGCTGTGTGTCTCAGGTCTGTATACTTCTAAATCTGAGCATATATTATTTATCATTCATTGTTGGATTGTTACCTTATGCAGTCAATTGCCAAGTCTCTCTCCTTTTCTTTCCCCTGAAAATGCTCTTACTTCACCTTATTCTTGCGGGATATTTATGACAGCCACAGAATTCGTAGTTGACATGTTTTTTGTTTTGTTTTTAGCTCTTCAGGACATGCTTTCGTTTTCTTTTGGTCTCTTTTTGCTTCTGTTGCTCCTGTGAAGTTCCTTTGCAAGTAATAACTTTGCTCTTTGACTTAAAATGTCTCTCTTTAGTTTGGATTTCAAGTAGGTTTATCATAATAATTTAAGAATGGTCTTATTTCCATTTACCCTATTTGGTTGTTTATGCTTCTTTAATTTTAGGCCTTTCCTCTTCAAACATGACTTTGGCCTCACTCGGATTCTTTCCTTCTCTTTGCGCTTTATCTGATTATCCAGATTGTTAGTCCGCTTTTCAGCTCATTTATGCATTATTAAATTCACCCACTGAATTTTTAACTTCAGTTATAGTATTTTTCTTCCAGGTCAAAAATTTTCATCTTGTTTATCTTATGGTGTCTTTGACTACTTTTTATATGAGCAATTTATACATTTTTAGAGTAAATGATGTTTCTATGCTGTCAAAAAACTTATACTGTCAGAAAGACATTTACCAATATTTTTTATTTAAATTTCAAAGTTTTGCTTTTGACATTCAATTCCCTAACCTGCCTGGAATGTGTTTATTTTGTATATGATGTGAAGGAAGGGACCCATATCATTTTTTTCATACAAATAATTGCCTTTTACCTTCACTTATTGCTTACCTGTTCCTTTTCCCTCTGAACTGGCTTGCCAGTTATGTATCAACATTTCTTCTATACAGGTATCTAGTTCTGGGTTCATTATTCTTTTTCAGTGATAATTTAGTCTATGTCATTTCAGAAAAAAAACTCAATTATTATGGACCCTGGTACCTTACAGATACATTCCCACTCTTTAGTGTTCTCTTTCAGGGAGCTTTTTCCTATTCTTGGCCCTTTCTAAGTCCATATACACTTTTAAATTGTTTTACAAGTATATCAATTTTGAGACAGTTTCAATCCTTGAACGATTAAATTCTCCTTTCCATGATCATGACATTTATCTTCATTTATTTAGATCTTCTCCAGTACTTTTGCAATTTATTTCCATTTTTTAACTTCATAAAATAAATGTGATTTTTCTTTCATTGTAAAATAAATAGACATAGATACATCTGCATCTAATATTTCTTCATTCTCTTTTGAAGAATCATCTTTTACTTCTCAGAAATTTTCCTATTTTGAGTCTGGGACATCAGATGCCTCAGTAATTATTGGTGACTCTGGCAACAGAATACAGAAATGGCTAGACTTAACTCTCATCTGTCTCAGTCCAGGTAATGTAGGGACTCACACCATGGAGGAATGAAAGCTTCAGGCAATAGAAAGACAGGTGTTTGGTTTTTTTATTTGGGGGCAGTTTGGGGGTTGGTATTATCTTTTGATCTCCCATTCTCAAGTTTCATATTTATTTTGGCGTTTTGACAAGAAAGTCTTTTTAAGAAATCCAGAATAATGAACGTAGGGGTTGCTATTCAGTATACAGTTTCCTGACTCTCTTGGCCTGTTATGCTTGTTATCATAAACTGAGTATGGTCTTGCCCATTTATTTCTTTTGATACTTTGTCATATGAAGCATATTTCAAAATGTAAATATTTCTTCTTGTCCTGGAAAAGTTGTACAGTAAATACAATTGTTTTGACCTTTTCAGTATTCTCCATTTTAACTGGTTGTCGGTTCCAATCACAGGTTTCTGGGCGATAAACAGGGAGAGTTGGTATGGCAAGCGAATCAGATTACAAAATACTAAAAAGGTTGTAGTAGAATGGTTTTAATTTTACAGAATATAAGAGATAAGGGGAAAAAGGGTTTTAATGTTTGACCAATGTGTAAATGTGATCTCCTGTGTGTTTTCAATAAATAACTAGTAAAAACCCATGATAAATTTCTTTTTGTTCATCCCACTTTTTAAATTATTTTTTGGACTACATCTGAAAAAGTCAGTAAACATATTCTTACTGCACATTTAATATAATTAATTATATTTCTCTTGTAATACAAATATAATGATATAGCAAATCCTGTCGAGAAGGAAATCTCTGTTTTGTGAATGCTGGTAGTACTTAACAAAAGACAAGTGCAGAATAGTGTGAATTTCCCTCTTTCCTTCCATCTAGAAGACAGTTTAAAATATTGACTAGGTCCAGAGGGTAGATGAACTTTTAGTTTATTCTGACTCACTGAAATTTCCCACAGTTGGGGTTTTTTACCCCTTGCTGGTGAGACTCAGAAGACTGATCGTCTCATTGCGTTGTTTGTTTCACTGATGGTCGGCTTCTCAAATGCTAGATGCACTTAAACAAAGATCAATTGTCCATCAATCAAGGATGAAGCTTTTTTCAAAATGCTCATACAGATTATAGCTGACTGTTTCAGGCAATGTGATCTCAAAGCATTACAGCAGTGTAAACTAATGTGTCCATCAGTGCTGCAGGCAGTCATCTGGAGAAGGAAACTCTGCCTGTCTTTTCAATCTATGGGAAAGTGTGGTGAAAGTTGGCGTCTTACTGATTATTAAAAATATTCCCTAAAACTTTGTCATCAAGTAAAAGATTTAGTTACTTAATTCGAACCAATAAGCTAACAGCTCAGCGCATCATCTCTCAAGGACGCATGTTGAAAGGTCAGCCACCAGCTCAAATACCATTGGTGCCACGTAGATGATGGAAGGGTGCTAGACCCGCAAGTAGGCACGTCAGTTTTACTCACAACTCCTTAGTCAAAACTAATCAATATACTTACCCACATGTAAGGGAGCTAGCAAGTGAAATCCTATGTGTGGGTAGAGACAAGAAGCTATAAATATTCTGTTAGCTATGTTAATAACTACCTAACGGGTAATAAGAACTTGGAAAAGTATGCTCCATATTTAAATATAGGTCCACATTCATTTATCTAAAATATTAGATCCAAATGTGTTTTAAAACATACTTATTTACCTTTCAATTATAGCAAAGTTGGAACACAGGACATGGAGTTGAAGGTCTCATAGTAATTACTTCCTATGTAATGTAAAGGGTAGTCTTTGTGATAAAGTGATAGATAAGCACTCATTGATTGGGAATATTTGAGTAGCCCACTGATTTTCCCTGAGCAGTGGCTTAAATAAACTTTTCCATCTAATATCTCATCATCTATGCAAAATGCCTGAAGTATATCACAAATATAACAATAGTTATTGACACATGGGGCCTTTATTATTTGGGAATCAATAATAATTGATAATAACAATCATAGCGACAAATTACAGAAGCAGACTCAAGACAGTGTATGAACAAAGGTTCATTTATTAAATTGATATTCGTGTAGCTGGAGAAATGCAAGGGCAGCGATGAGCCTGGTGCTCAGAAAAAGCTACAGCTAAGAAAGCAGACGGCATCAGAATTAACGCTTGGTCTTACATGGCATCTCATCCTTGCGTATCACTGTAAAGTTTTTTCTCTGTTCTCTCCAATTGCACAAAGGCTTCTTTTTCATTTCTGGTTAACATGATTGGATACGTATTTTTTTGTTCTTTGTTTTTTTTTTTTTAAGTTTAAGCACGCAAAGATTCAGTTTCAAATACAGTTTTCTTGGATGAAGATCTGAAGTGGATCCCTAAGTCACAGGCCATGCTGTGAGGAAACAGGGTAAACCAGTCTTACCCAGGTTGGGTACCACTCAGGATAAGAACATCACCAGTGGAGACCAACTGGAATGGGTCACAAATGTAGGAGTACACTCACTGCAGGGAGTCTGCAGAGGAGGGGCTGGGTCACAGGTTGGATGACTACTTCTCTAGACTGTTTGTGCTAAGAAGTTATCATGTTTATATTGCCATTTTCTATGAGTGCCCAACACAGAGGAAGTACTACAAATACATTTATTGAATAATAAAATTTTAAATATCGCTGACAACATATAGTTATTTGCAAATGTCAGAAACTTACTAAAATTGTTTATTTTGGCCTGAGTCACTTTATTCAGCGTTTTCTTTAATGTAAAGACATAAAATCACCTTTGTAGTAGATACTGTTCTTTGCTAACCTGGCAATTAATTTCTTCTTCTTTCTAGAAGAGGTCAGTTTTGTTCAATTGGCCACTAATCCCCTACAAAGACCTTGTAAATCAGAAGAAGCGAAATGCATCCTGCAGTCCAGAGGTCAGTCTTGATCAGCCTAAACAATCACACTTGTCTATAATTAACATAGAAACTGGCCGAGTTGAATCAGGGCATGGAACAGAATATTCCCAAGGTAAATGTTGCTAGTTAATGTAGGCACATGTCCCATATTGTCCTGAACCAAATGGAAAAATAACTTTCATCTCATGATTGTCCGAGAAGCCTCCTTTCTTTCACACTAGATATGAAAAAGAGCCAGTGCTCTAGGTTCTGCTAATGTCTTTCAAACATGAAAATAAAGGCTACACATGAAAACATAAGGCAAGGCTGAAATGATCAACAAGGCAAAGTGGAGAATCCCTGAGAAACAGAGCTGAGGCCCAGAGTTACTGTATGTTGTATTGCCCTTCTTGTGAATGTCTTGCTATGTGAGATAATGTTTCCATTTTTCTCCAAGTCTCTTGAAAAAGGCTGTTCATTCCTCATAGCTGAAGGCAAGCAAGCAAAAGGATACATTACCCTAATGTACCTTAGCCTTTAAACTTGAGTTATTTTTAAAAATTAATTGACCCCTGAATACTTGTGTGGGTAAAATTGCAGTATTCCAGAATATCTCACCTGGATTTAGTACATCTGCATATCAACAGGTGTTCCTCAGGGGTGGAGATTAATAGTTCATCTTCATATCAATGGGTAAATACCTGGGCGACCAGAGGGCCTGTCTGAACCTGAGAGGTTGAGGGGAAAGACTTGCTTGCCTGCTTCTGCCTGAGAAGGAGAGAGAAACAGCCCCAAACCGCAATTTGTAAGCAATGAACAGGTTTTAAACTTTATTTCTCCCTTTGACTGATTTTGGTTTCAGCTAGGTATTTTGCCCTCGGGTTTCCTCTCCCTGGAGTTACAACCTGCATGTCTTAAAATCACATATTAGACCCAATGCTATTTATTCTGCTTGGCTTAATTCAATATGTGTTGTTTGCCTTACCAATATCAGCTTTCAAAGTGTGCTGTGTATTAACAGTGTAAAAAAACTTAAAAGAAGACATATTTACATACTGGTTTCAACTGTGAAACTTTTCCTATCCAAGTTGTAAATGACCCTCAGCTCTACAATATAACCAGTCAGGATTCAATTACTAAGTCTTTGACTTGGATTACTGCATGTATTTCAAAGTACTTAACGGGATTTTACAGACCCTTATAATTCAGACTTTTAATATGTCAGACATCTGTTCTATCTAATCATTTCACCTTAATTGTCTGCTCTTCTCTAGAAAAATAGTCATTTTTTAGGCTTTTTTTTTTTTTGTATTTCAGGCATGACTATCACAAGGGCATTTTATGACTTTTGTTTCTAAAAGTCTCTAAAGAGAAATGGACTATTTAGATATGTTTTTGTTTAATATATGCATGAAATAGTTAACACTAGAAGAGGAAAATTACAAACTTAATTCAGAATTGCCATTAAAATGAGTTCTGTACCCTTCCATTTATTGGTAGGCTAGAAGTGAGAACCAGAAGTTGTTTAGCATCATCTGTTTCCCGTATCATCCTAAAACACTGCATGAAAAACTTAATTTTAAAAGATGTCTTTACACACTAAGATTGGAAGCAAAAGTTAACCCGTGAATATTTTAAAGAATAAAGGAATGTTGTAGGGCAATTCTAAAGGCTGCACAACACTGCAAGGCAGGATGGGAGGCTTTAAAAAAGATCATTAATTGAGAGGACATGGAGAGCTGATGCCGGCAGAGAGCAGCTGCCCAGGGCGGAGGGCAGCCAGGGTCCTGAGGGTCCTGAGGGTCCTTTGCCCACATGGGCAGACCGGGAGTATTTCAGGCGAATCAGGAAAGGGCAACATTTTCCCTCCCTCAGGATACGGGACTTCTATAATTAAAACAGACTGATACCTATATTCTAAAACACTCAATTCAAATACAAAGAAAATAATAGCTGTACTGTTTCTTCCGAAAGAGAAACAATTAGCCTGAATTTTACAAATAAGAAAATCATTTTTAAAAGTAATTCAAAAATGTTCCCAAGTATGGCAACATTAGCTATGCTTAGGCTTTCTAAAATAACTGGATGTATTGCAGAAACTAACGGGAACTTTCATTTTTTGTTTTAAACTTACTGAAATAAAATCATATCATTATATGTCAAGTTTTAGGCAACTGCTTCAATTCTTTACTCTCTTAGCTGTAAAGATATGACCTAGATGCTTACACTTTATTTTTTTTCTAATGAAATAGTTCTTTGAAATAGTATTTAAATGGGTTATTTTGCAATATTTTTTACTAGGGTATATTTTCTAGACAAAACACATTTTTATAATAAAGATGACCCAACACTAGGTATTTATCATGCGGTATGTTCTCCATACTCATCCAGGTCAGAGAAAAAATAAAATGGGAACTAATGAAATAACACTGGTGTCATCTCTCTCCCCACTTACAAATATGGCAGCCACAAGTTTTGTCAGACAAGAATGTTGTCCCCAAGTTATTTTTTCTACTCAAATATCCATCAAAATCCAATTGTATTATGTTGGCTGGAAAGATATGCTGAGTTCTCCTTTAGAACAAGAGTTAAGTGTTCAGAAGAGAAAACAATATAATAGAGTGCATCTATGCTTGCCAAATGTAGACAAGTTATCATGTAAAATGTGATCCATTGTCAGTTTTATCATATTTGGGGTGCCTGTGATATGGCTTATTGTAACAAAATGCTGAGCTTTCTCTCTTACTTCCAAGTATTTAGCAAACTGGTTCTCTTACAAGGGAAAAGTTCGTTTATGAAAAAGAAGCTTGGGATAAGCATAATTAATTTTATCCTACTAAGTCAAGCCTTATTTTGATTCTGATTCAGGTATAGTCACTTACCAAACTCATTTCTTAAAACTTCCATGTCCAGAAACAAGAACTTGGAGTTTCCCATTTCTGACAATAATCTCTCACCTTCCCAGACTTTACACTGCTTGACGCTTTTGTATTTGCTCTTCATCATTATAGTAGATATTTCTTTTCCTATCTCCTTAAAATTTTTAAGGATATTCCATTATTTTAATTTATATTATTCAGTACTGTTAAATTATTCTTTCTAGTGAAAATCTATATTCATTCTGCTTCCTGTTTGTTTTCATTTATTTGGCTTTTTTTGGTATTGAAATACATTTGACATATGACATACAATAAATACATAGGTATAGGACATGTTGATTTGATATTTTACATATTGTATTATTATTCCCATTGTAATGATAGTTAATACTTCCTTCATGAAATGTAATTATTATTTTTTTGTGGTAGGAATAATTAAGATCAAATCTCTGTTTGGCTTCTTAACTTTGGCCTATTTGACTGAAAATGTTAGTTAAAACAAAGATGGCTGGTTGGAGTAGACATAGGAGTCAGCGGAATGCTGGAGTTTAAGCCCATTGGTTTGATGATAACCATGTTGAGAAGTGCATGTGGGTGTGTGGTTTTATTGATGCCTTTCAAATAATTAGCATAGTCCTTAACACATAATAAATACTCAACAAATATTCTCTGATCCAATGATGCCATGGATGAATTATTGAGTGAATGAAAATTAATAAATAATCCAAGTGTCTGGATAATTTCTAAGAGTGATTAGTGATTTTTCTTTTCCACAGTTCTATCTGGCAGTACCTTTTTTGGGTATTTTAATGTAGCATAATAGATGCAACTTTGAAAAAGGTCATTTTGAAACTATTTCCAATGACATTTTTATTTCACAAAGAATAGAAAGGATTTCATTATAAATGTAATCTCTGTAGATTAAAATTTGTATGAATTTTAAAATTATGTTACAGTGACATTTATTACATTGATATAATTGGAATTATGAACGGATTTATTGTCTAAATTTAAGAATGCTTTCTCCCTGGCTATATATCCACATGTGAATATCTGAATTCCCTCTTCTTTAGAATATACATCTAAATTTCCAACACATTGCTTGTATTCCTGGATCTATATTCAACAGGCAAGTTGGCTTCCTATTTATATGACTTTTTTTAAGAATGCAGGCCATGCCCACAGCTCACTTCTGATATATGCTTTATGGCAATATCATCCTGTATGTTGCTACCTGGATATCGTCTACAGGTCATAGCTGACTAAGTAGGGCTAGCTAAGTGACCGAAAGGTAACCAGTCTATAGGCTGACCCTCAACGTATTGTGTTGCACATCTAAGACAAATCCCTTATGTTAATGACTGGGCAACTCATTCCATGATTTCTTTATTGACTATATTATTCTATGAACAACTATCACCCCAACACCTCAGTGGTATACAATAGCAGTACAGAATTTCTTGCTCACAGTATGTATCCATTGTGGGTGGCTACAGATGTTGGCCGTGTCTTCTTCGGTTTTGGAGATAGATTGATAGAAAAGCCTCTAGTTGAACATTGCTGATCTATTGGCAGAGGGGAAAAAAACATGCTGAAAACCCTCCTGCCATAAAGCAGATCGGCTTGGAAGTACAACGCACTTCACTCATGTCACGCTGGCCAGGCCGGGGGTACAATGTGGCTGTGGTCAGCCACGTGGGTATGTGCAATTTTCCCCCCAAGAGGCCCATAGAGGGGACAGGGCAGGTTGTCACAGTGAATATTTAGAACAATAATACAGTTGATCACACTTTCTTGTGGAGAGTTCAAACTAGGATGAGATAATGGCAGTAGAAATAAAACCCAGTGACCTACTTACAATGGCAGAGCAGTAAAGGAGAAAGCAAGACATGTCTGGGCCAATAAGAATCCTGCGTTTGGACCGAGAGAACAATTTGCTCTCTTGTTGTAGATAAATAGAAAACACTGGCTCAGCTCTCCTTGAAGCTATGCTCCTCCAACTAGGGCCTGTATTTTGGTACAGGTTTCCTCACTATTGAAAACTAGAGCATTCCTACAGCACCTTTTGTAGAGACAGTTATTATTTGATGAAAGCGAAAAACCTCCTCAAATTTCTTTTGGTTAGCAAAAATAGGTCTTCTAAAAGGGCCAAATAGTATAAAGTGAACTTTCGGATAACAGGGGAGACCTGTGTTACTTCAGTCATTAAAAATAAACTCTCTCATTTACTGTACCTTTATGTTCTTTTCTTCTAACACAAAAGAGCCTATCGAGCAAGAAACTATTAGGTAGGTTTTGTTATTTCCTTTTTTACCTCCCTTTTTATTTTTTAAAGTGACTCAATTAATTGGAAGGCACCCTAATTATTCTGATTATTTATTAAATTTGATTTTAAAAACTTCTGGATGCAAAATTTATAAATTTATAAATTTTAGTCAACTAAAAAAAATTCAAACTAATTAAGTGGTTTTATGAGAGAAAATATAACTACCAAAGGGCCAAATCAATTTGGAGGCTAAAGCGTGAAACCTGGGTGTCAGTTAAGTGTCCAGTTATGAGTGTCACAGGTATTGTGTTAATATAAAACTAATGTAAAAGATTCGTATGTATGTAGGGGAGGGAGGGTTGGCTAATGTAAGGAGTCTATCTTCTATAGCTTTATTTTTACTACAAATTGTAATAACCAAAATAAAATTGAAAAACAAAAATATTTTTTCTATTTTATTTATTGCTACTTTCCTCTTCACAGGACATTGACTTAGAAACAAAATCTCAGTGTCTATTTTATACTTTTGTTATCATTTTCAACTTTATAATATATAAGAATATTTTCATATTAGTGGATTTTTACTAATCACAGTTCTATAAATTATACACACAAAAAACAGAATCATGATGGATAATAACCAGAAGTTTATCTGCAATAGTAACATGGATGTTTATGTTTACATAAAAGCTTAGTGAATTTTGGGGATATGTAGCACTTTATATATCTAAATGTACAGTATTATATAATTATCTAAAAACCGTCATGCCATTTGCTGCAATGGAATTATAACAAAAAATAATCTCATTTTTTTCCCAATGCAGAGTAAAGCCAGCTTTTCTGCCCTCATAAAATATGGTGTTAATGATAAAATGGCAAGTATTAGACAGTAGCTTTATAACAAGTTCATTTGTGAGACATTACCTCAAATTTTTTTATTTTCTTTTCATTCACTCATGCGTCATTCATTCAACAAATATTTCTGTGGGCTTGGAACTATGCCAGGCACACTGAGTGTGAAAGTGACTAATAGCATGTGTCTGCAATGACAGAAAGACTAGTTCCCTAGAGAAATATTCACTACCCGATGGCCTGTCATACAGTCATACCAAGGACTACGATACACACTGCTTTACTAAATCTCCCTTGTTATTTGTGTCTCTGTGCCCTGGCCCATTCAAGCAACTAAGAGCATGTTGAATGGAACCTAAATGACAATGGAAATATATTTTTTTAAAAGAACTTCTCTAAAATCACTTAAAATATTTCTCACTGTTGGTGCCATGACCTCAGTAAGTTGAAAGTGTTAACTATAGACAGAGAAGATGGGGGAAACTTGGAAGTTGGAGGTGGAATTAGAGGAAAATATAAAAGATGGAGAGCAGAAAGAGAATGAGAGAAAATAAACTTGGTTATCTTTTTTAAAAAATGTTCTTTATTGAAGTATAGTTGATATATAATATTTATATTGATTTCAGGTGTACAACATAGTGATTTGACAATTATTATACATTTGAAATGCTCACCACAGTAAGTGTAGTTACCATCTGTCAACATATGAAGATATTCCAGTATTATTGACTATATATTCCCTATGCTGTACTTTCATCCCCATGACTTATTTATTTTATCATTTGAAGTTTGTTCCTCTTTATCCCCTTTACCTATTTCACCACCCGTCCCTCATCTCCCTCCCTATACCAACCACTGGTTTATTCTCTCTATTGCTGTTTCCTTTTTCTTTGTTTGTTTGTTTAGATTCCACACATAATTGAAATCATAAGATGTCTTTCTATCCGACTTATTTCACTTAGCATAATACCCTCTAGGTTCATCCCTGTTGTGCAAATAGCTTTATGTCTCATGCATAGGAAGGTAGGAAGGAAAGAAAAAGAAGAAACTTGAGAAGTGGCAACTAGTGGAGCACATGTAAAAGGAAAAAGTCACTGTGAGCTTCTGACTCATGAGACATGGTGGGAGATCTACAGTATGGGCCCCAGGGCCAGGTTTGCGGTCATCAGATCCTGGCAGGGAATCTTCTGTGAAATTTCAGAAAAGCAGCAAACTTTCTCCTGGAGACAGAATGGAAAAGAAATAAAGACTATAGAGAAAGTATACAGACTGCAGAGCAGGAAAGTCTAATATTTTTCATTTTATATAGGAATTAAATAACATTAAAACAAGAATGTGTTTGTTGCAAAAGATACTTCTGAAGAAGCAACAATTCAAAAGTACAGCAAGCGTAGAATAAGATAGTGGCAAAAGGTGAGAGTTAAACTATTTTAATACAAGGATAACTACATTGTCATAAACATTATAGACAAAGTAAATTATTTCCAAATTTACATGTAAGCATTGATAATAGTAGCCCAGAGCAGATAGACTATTTAGGAATGTTAAAAAAATCAGAGTAATCTGCAAACACAAAATTAAGAGGACATTATGGAGTGCCAGGGAAAAACAAAACAATCTTTGTAATGAGACAGGAAGCTGGAAACCACACTCTCTCTCTTACTACTTGACACTGGGAAAACTGTTTAAGCTCATAGGGCTCCTCAATTCCTAACTTTCTTTTTAAAATGGAATAATGATGTAACTTTAATATTTAAATAAAAGAATGTATGGAAAGAGCTGAGAGTATTCATTTTCACTAAATTGATTCCATTAGTGCGACCATAGATGACCTTACAGATTAAGGACGTCACAAATGCCTTATTCACATAATACTTTCAAATACAGCAGCCCCACCATAGTTATTATTTTCTGAGTAGCCATAAAAACATGGAATAAAATGGAAGAAAAAAGCTTAATAACATCCGCTAAAATAAAAATTAGCCTCTTAAACTCTGACAGGTTTGCAAACTAAATCTTCCTATAAGGAATAAATGTAAAACAAAAAAGAATGAAAAAAGTCAGCAAAAATTAAAGCTTCTTAGCATAGAATAGAAGGAAAGAAGAGAAAATTACAGAGCATGAAAGCATACCATGTCCTGAAACATAAAAATATGTATTCCAATCATTTAGAGATTTATATTTGAAAATATTGTTATTTTGAATTGTAAATAAAATATCAGTGACTGGAGTCACAAATCAAATATATATGTGAAAGAGAAGTAACTTTTACCACAAAATTGAAATGTATACAGACACATATGCATGAATATATAATAAACAATGGTTTTAAGGTAATTTTAACAGTCATTAAAAAAGGTAAATTCAAACGTAAACATAAAATGGAAAACCAAATGACATATTTTAAATGCTCTCTCAGAACCCAAAATTCACGTCTGCCTTTAAAGTACACATAAGGAAACATGTATACGTTTAGTAGAGAAGTACAACAGAAGTGCTAAAGTTCGTACAGAATTAATATTCTCGATGGAAAAGTAAAAAATTAAGCCTTTAAGTGGCAAATAGTTTTTCCATGGTGTAAAAGCATTTAATGGAGTGTGTGAACAGGAAGAAGAGATTAAAAATGAGGTCAGAATTATGAAAATTAAGAGACAACAGATATACAAACAAAGACCATCTAGTTGAGAGGATGTGATCTGAGAAGAATAAATGAAACACAAACTCTTCTAAGGTTCAAGGAGAGAAACAAGAGCAAAAGAGACCTTACAATTTTAAAATGAACAAATAACTGTTTCCTGAACAAGAACATGCAGGTGAGAATTATTTACAGAGCATTTATTGAGAAAGAGCAACAGAGACAGAGAGAGACAGAGGGATTAATAACAGAATAGCAATTAAAGGGGAAGTAGTAACTAATTTTCGAGTAGACATTAACATGCCAAAAATGATGGAGATACTGAAAATGGGACATTCTTTGGGATACAATGATATCATTGCTGAAATTTTCCAATCTTGTCCAGTCTGCCCAGATTTGCCTATATTTTTAATATTCTATGCGATAAGACTACATAAAAATAAAATGAAACAGACTTTAATATTATGAAATAACAATTTCAAGTGTTTACAGTGCTTTTATCACTCCAAAGAAATTATTCTGAGAGCATGAAAGAAGTCTAAATGTTTAATTCGCTAGGTCTTTTTCCTGCTAATCCAAGAGAACTTCAGTATTTACTACACCCTTCTTCTCAAAATAATTTATCTCACTACCTTTTTGAACATAACTGTCTTCTATATGTAGTTTGCTTATTAAGTTATTAAGCAGAATTGAATAAACTCTGAAATATAGACTGAAGGCCCAAAACTATGAATTTAAGCAGGAAAGGAAAAAATGTAGAGATTATCAGGAGGCTGAGGTAGGAAAGAGGACTAATTTCAACTCAGTATATTATATTCCCTCCCAATCCCTGGTGGAAAATCACATTATGCTATGAATGAGAACCAGCATGAAAATATATCTGTTTTCAATGCTGTATCTATCAGTAATAACAAGAGTCATGTATGCCTATTTTCATACTAGCGTTTCTGGGATAATCCCCAAGATAAATTACTTGTACTCAACTGTTATGTCCTGGTTGACTTACTGAGGGAATCTAAACCAAGCTTTGTAATTTTTTAATTGGATACATTTGTCTTTCTTTAATATACAGCTTTATTTATTTAATTTTAAAACGTTTTTCTATTCAAATTTGCTGTACATTTTACAGCAATGGATTCCATTATGAATTATAGAATATAATTTTAAATGATGTAATACTCATAATTATCATTAAAGTAAGCTGTATTCAACTAAGTAACAAATCAACTGGGTGATGGATTCAGATAACTATTGCTATGAATTCTTATGACAGATACACGTATTGTGTTCCATGTCCCTTTCTCTCCTAAGAGAAAATATTTAAACCTCATTATTTGCACACACACAAAAAAAAATAGCATCAAAACCAATACCCCAATACATTTACAAAACAAACTTTATGGAATATCTGCTTAAATCCTTCAGCTGGGAAATGCTATCCATAGTGAATGAGTCTATAAGGAAAATGATGAATAGAATGGCATTTGAGGGAAAAAAAGTTTCATAATTCATTAGTTGTGTGATTCTTGGCACGTCTGAACTTGAGCTACTCAACTATGAAGAGTCATAATAATAGTATGTATTTTTCCTGTTTATTAGGAAATTTAGTAAGATAGCACATAAAGTACTTAAGAAGTATTCACTCTAGTAAACACTCCACAAATAGGTCTAGGGATTATTGCTCTTATTCTAATCATTATAAATTTTAATATCATTATTAATAAAGTGTAAATTATAAATCAGGAAAAGAAGTTTAATCAACCCTACTACTCTGGAATATAAAAAGTAGAAACCAAAGAGAAGTCTTAGATCCCTAAATCAGTGCAAACCTGAGAATCAGTTAAAATCCTAAAGATTCAGGAACAATTTTTTTGGTGTGTTTAGCCACATAACTGAGTCAGGAAGTCTGGACCCCATAAATATTGCATAATTATAAATAAAATAATAGAAGCAGATTTTTGTAACAATATTAATTAAAGAGATTAACAAATGCACCTATAATGAAAAACCGGTGATTTGCTGTGCGTGGATGAATACATTTTGTTTTCTGGAATACCAAAAACTTCATGTGTGCCTCGGCCACTGGCTTCTAAAACCAAAAGTTATATTGCCGCTTGATGTAATTCACTGGAGCTTGGAGCCCTGAGCTCATTTTAAAAAGCTATGTGTTGTCTTGCTAGAAAAAAAGTGCTTAATTTAATCACTCAACTCCAAAAATAGTGAAAATATTTTTTTGAACTTTATTGGAGTATGAAATCCTCATCCTGATAACTCCTTTTAGACACTACTTCTTATTGTTTTTATATCTATCATTCTTCCATGACAGGATATGCCAAGAACTTTTCTTTTGCCTGTCAAATAGTTCCCCAGCTGTTTTGATAAATTTTAATTCCAGAAGTTGCAGGTCAATGTCTAGAAACATTTCTAAATGAACAATTACCATTTCACACGCTGAATTCTGTTGGGGTAGCAGACACACGCTGAGTAAAATAAGTTTCTAGAATGTTTGGTAATACATCAAAATAACATGCTCAACTCAGTCTTGGCATGTTTTCTCCAAGTTTCATGTATGAACATACACCTGTGTGCTATGTTTTCCCTGGTAACTGTCTGTGCTGACCAACTGAAATCAATGGCTTTGTATTACAACTATAGATGAATTCTTATGTCATTGGCATTGAAATTGAATATTATTATCTAAAACTTTGTGATTTCAAGAGTGTTTTATTTAAATTAGTACTAAGAACACAAACAACTGGATCGTTTCCGTGACTGAGTAGTTTATAACCATAAGGTGGCAGTTCTCCCACCTCAGCCCTAAGAGAGGATTGCATGCGCAGAAAGGGGGCAGTATGGATTACGGATTACGGATTACAATACCACCAGAATGTCCATGAAAGATGAGTGCAGTTAAAACAGATCGCTCAGGTTTCTGATCATTTGGATGAAATGCTCTTTGGGTCTCTGATTTTAGTCTTCTTATTGGACAACTCAAATCACAAATTATTTTTCTCTAAATCGGAAGTAATTGTCCTTATAAAAAAGACCCACTCCTCTGAATGCAATTTGAAGTTTTACTTCAATACAACATAAATGTAACTTCAAAAGACAATGAGTAAAACTGACAAATATTCTCTGCAATGTCCTGTGTAATCACTTTGTTTCTCACACTGATTTTTTATTTTCCTGCAGGCTGTCCCAGCAGATGTTAATGTGGTATAAATGAACATGTCAGTTCTCTCATACCAATGTTGACAAGTGTTAAAGAATTCTACTTAAGTGGGACATGCTACCTGACCATTACCTGTCTTCTTTTTTTATCAAATTAAATGTGCTGACTGTCCTGTGTTTGGTGTCCTAACCATAGGGAGCATACAGCAAGTCTTCCCAAAGCTAAAAATACTGTTTTATCCATACCAGCTCTGAAACATTTCCTACCCTCCTTCTGAATGAGATTAGCAGGCCAGTGAAACTCTTCTGCTCAAGGGCACAGGGAAAGGATGCAGGAGACATCTGTTGTGGGTGTCAAGTCCTTGTCTATTTTGATTTATCAGAAAAAAAATCTTTTTTTCCTGCTTTTGTGCTTTTTTACTACTTTGCAAGAAGCTTTTTGGAAATGAGGAATAATTAAAGATGTTAAAAATCAACTTTACAATGTACAGCACATTGTAAATATAATCACAGCATGTGTTTAAAGTGGATTTTGGAAAATTGCATGACTATGTACCTGATTGACCCTCATCAAGTCTCATCACAAGGGGACCATTTCAACAAACTGTTTTCTGTGATAAGTGGCATAAGAGCTAAACTGCATTTTTAGACCAGACTTTAAGAAAATAAAATTATCAATATCCAAATGCACATCCTAATGTCATAGCACTCACTCACTGTTCTGGTGTATAGTCATTCAAAACATTTTGAAACTTTCTGTCCGTGAGGCAACATAAATTTCATTCTAGGCTGGTGTGATGCACTATACATTGCAGAGCATGAATAAATAGCTTAATTGTTTTTTTTCTCTCTGTGGACTTTAGTGCTTGTGGAATACTGTTGTTCCCCACAGGATGCATGAGTGTTTCTATACCGTTGTTTTGTTCTTAGGGTATTACAAACAGTAATATGTTTGGATCAATGAACAGTATGTTCTTAAAAGTATCTTCTGAGTTATTTCTGATGCACACAGTAAAATTCACCTGGCAAAAATGTGAGTAGTTTTCGATTTGTTACATGGTATATGCTTGCTCTCCAGAAAGAGTGAACCAAATGTTCAGTAAGTCTTGTCAACGCTGGTTTTTATCACTTTCATTAAGTTTAGCTACTGTAGTCCTTAAGATAAGGAACGTACCCTTTCTTACTACCTCATTGTACTGGAAGTCTTACTATTATATAAAGACAAAAAAAGGAAATAAAATGTTTAGATATTGGGAAGAAAAATAAAAGTCTTTCTTTATAGATGGTATGATGGTCTGTGTAAAAAAACAAAGACTAATAATAAAAATTTTCTGGTACTTATAAGTGAATATAACATAGCACTTCAGCAAGGTTGCAGGTATATTTACAAAAGGTAATTGTTTTCCTATATACCAACAATGATCAAATAAATTCAAATTTTTTTTAATATCATTTAGTACCCAGAAAATGAAATGCTTAGGTATAAGTCTAACAAAATATGCAGAAGATCTATATGCAAGAAACTACAAAACTCATGAGAGAAATCAGTAAGATCTAAATAAATGAAGAGATCGTCTGTGTTCATGAATTAGAAGATCTAATATTTAATTAGTGTCAATTCTTCCCACCTTGATCTTTAGAATAGAAGCAGTCCCAACAAAACCTCTGCAAGAATTTTGTAGGTATTAACTGATTCTATAGTTTATGTAGAAAGACAGAATACCCAGAATAGCTAAAAAAAAAAAATTAAGAAAAAGAAGAACATCAGAGGACTGACATTACTTGACTTTAAGACCTACCATAAATCTACAGTAATCACAATAAAATAGTATTGGAAAAAGAATAAACACATAGATCGATGGAACAGAACAGAGACCTGAGAAATAGACCCACACAATTTTTATCCAACTGATCTTTGACAAATAAACAAAGGCAATTCAAAAGGATAGTCTTTTCAAGAATGGTGCTGGAAAAATTGGGCAACAGTATGAAAAAACAATAAACTTATGCACAAACCTTACACAGTTTCACAAAAGTAAACAAAATTGGTCATAACCCTACAAGTCAAACACAAACTATAAAACTTCTAGAAGAAAACATAGGAGAAAAATCTCTTATGACCCTGAGTTTGATAATTAGAACCAAAAGCATGATTCACAAAAGAAAAGATTTATAAGTTGTATTTATAAAAATTAAAAACATCTCTGAAATAGCTACTGTTGAGAGAATGAAAAATCAAACCACCGAATAGAAGAAAATGTGCAAAAAAGAATCTGGTAAATGACTTGTATTAACATACGTAAAGAGCTCTTACAACAATAAGAAAGTAAACAACCTTTTTAAAATTGAGCAAAAGGTTTAAACAGGCACCTCACCAAAGAAGATATGCAGAGAGCGAATAGGCATAGGAAAAGTGCTCACCATCATATGTAATAAGAGAAATGAAAATTAAACCAACAGTGAGATACCATTATAAACTTACTAGAATGACTAAAATCCAGCTTTAATCCACAGAGGACAACAATACCAGTTGACAATACCATTTCTATTTGCGATGCAGAGCCACGGCACCTCTCATTTATTGCTGGTGGGGATGTGACAGTGCGTGGGAATGTTGGAAGACACTTCTCATGGTTGTACAGAACTAAACATCCTCTTCCCATACAAGTCAGCAACTGAGCTCCCAGATATTTGCACCACTGATTTGACAACATATGTCTCCACATAAAATCCTGCATATGAATGTTTGTTTATAGCAGTTTTATTCATAGTAGTTAAGAACTGGAAGCAACCAAGAGTTCCTTAATATGTGAATAAACAAACTGTACTCCATCAAGACATGAAATATTATTTAGTGATTTAAAAAAATTAGTTGTCAGTCTATGAGGAAGTCTGGATGAATCTTAGATGCTTATTGCTAAATGAATGGAGCCACATACCATATGATTCCAATTATATGATATTCTGGAAAAGGCAAAACTGTAGAAATAGTAAAAAGATTAGTGGATTCTGGGAGTTCAGAGTGAGTAGAAAAAGGGAGGTTTAAAATTAAGTGACAATGTCTTCACCAACCCATATACCTATTTGATAACTAGTTATAAGCACTTATAAAATAATATTCCTAAAAGATGATCATTTTTTTTCATCAGCCTGGGAAGCATCCCCTTATATTAAAAGAGAGTTAACAAAAATTGTTTTCATAAGAGTTTATAATAGTGTTATGCCAGCCAGATGTGAAATAAATTCAGTTTTTTATAGCTGTATTTGAGCAAAAAATTTAAATAAAATTTAAAATAAAGGTGTATAATTACATAGGACAGTTAACTTATCTAAAGTTAGAGAATGAAAATACACATTATAGAATTATCAGAGTTCATTAAAAAATACAAAAGTGGAAGTAAGAGCATTACTAAAGGAAAGATCTCACCATAAAAACAGAAAGTGAGTATATGAATGAGTAGGGTTTAACATAAGGAGAGATTCAGTAAGCTGTTACAATAATGAGAATAATATAATTTAAGTAGGGCAAGTAGTTTCTTCCTAATGCGCCTGAGAAAAGTTAAAAATATAAAACCCTTAGCAGGAAACACTGAGGTAAATTTTCATTTTTTAGAAATGAAACTATTGTCTTGGATGGGGCAACAGTTTCTTAGATATGACATCGAGAGCTCCATCGATGAAAGCCAGTAAAAAGATCAGTTGTGCTTCATTGAAATAATAAAAACTTTTGCATTCCAAAGAACACTATCGAGCAAGTGAAATGACACCCCACAGAATGAAAGAAAATATTTGCAAATTATCTCTTATAAGGGACTTGAACCCAAAATACATAAAGTATTTCTAAACCCTCAACAATGAAAAGTTAAATGATGCAACATGTATCACTGCGTTGTACATTGAAACCAATATAATATTGTACATCCACTATGCTTCAAAAAAAACATGTTCCCAGTGGGAAAAATTAAACAAACCAACAACTACAAGTGAACAAAGCATTTCAATTAACATTCTTTCCAAAGACAGCCAATAATCACATGAGAAGATGCTAAGCAACAAGAGTCACTGGGGAAATTCAAATAATCAGAAACACAGTGAGGTGTTCACTAGGATGGAAAAACAAAACAGTAGCAAGTTTTGGTAGGGATACAGACAAATTGGAACCCTCCACAGTGCTGGTGGGAATATACAATGGCGCAGGTGTTTTGGAAAACAATTTGGCAGTTTCTCTAATAGTTAAACACAAAGTTATCACATGACCCAGAAATTCCACTCGACATATCCATGCAAAAGTTTATGAGTGATTGCTCATGGGGTCATTTTTATATAATAAGCAAATATGGAACAAACCAAATGTCCATCAACTGATGGATAAGAACAGAGGTATGTCATAAAACAGAAAATTATTTCCATAAAAAGAAATGGAGTACCCACATTGTGTTCCAATATGGATGAACCTTGAAAAGTAAAAGAAGCCAGTTGCAGAAAGTCACATATATGATTCCAATTATATGAAATTCACAGAATAGGCAAATCTGTAGAGACAGAAAGTAGGTCAGTACTTGTCAGAGGCCTGGAGGATAAAGGAGAGTCACTGAAAATGGGTAGGGATTTTCTTTTTGGAATGACGAAAATGTTCCAAAATTAGGTTATAGCAATGATTTCCAATGTATATGCCACTGAGTTGTGCATTTAAAAAGAATTAATTCTATGGTATGCCAATTATACCTCAATAAAGTTGTTCCAAAAAAAGATGCATTTAAGAAGTAGTAGTTTTGTATTTTTATACTTCTTATCAAAATAAAATTTTAATTGAGCTTTGACTGAATTCAAAGAAACTCATTATAATGTGAGAAAATTTTAGCACACAGTGTCTTGTCAATTCACGTCTTGACTCTTCAAGGCTGAGGATAATTAGTGTCTACCTAGATTCCAGCCAACTTGAATCCCTGCTGATATGTATATAATAGGGGAGCTGGAAGACTATTAGATCTGAGGAGAAAGCTTTTCAACCTGGTTGTCAGAAGGGAAGGCATTGGGCAATCTGATTCTCACACTGAATTACAATCAGATCTGAAATACACTCCTATGTGCTCACAAGGGAGCCATGATATCTTTGGCAACAGTGCAGCTAGAACTTAGTAGGTATGAAAGAGCTATTTCTGATGGTATATTGTGATACAGCTGCTCTTATCAGTCTCACACCATTAGTTTCTTATAATAGATGGTGAGAAACTGCTACATACCAGACTCTACTCTGTTCATTCCCTAGTTAAATGTGACCTATATCTGCATGCCTATCTAATTTATAGTGTGCTTAAAATTTAGAATTGTTAGAAAAATAAGACTTTGAAGCAACCATTTAATCTGAGCCCTTTAGAATACTGTAAAGAAATAAAAAACAAAACCAGGGAGTGATTTGCCCAGAGTTTAAGTCTACTTAGCCAAGATGTCAGGAAGACATCTTAGGTCTCTGAGTTTTCCTCCTCCTCACTTTACCCCAAAAGTAGTATCCTTTTCAGCAGTTCCTCCTGTCAAATTCCTCTTACCCAGTTTAAGTTTGACACGAATTACACTCATATGTATTTTTTTGTTACTGAGAAAAAAAAATCGAGAGCCATCCATATTTCTCATACTTGGTATATGTTACAACATTTCATTTACAAAGCATAATAAAATATGTTTAATGAAAGAGAAAAAGAAAAATGATTTTTTCTTTGCTTTTATGAAACTGGCTATGTATTTTACAAACAAGAAAATTGATCCTCAAAGCTTTTGTCTAATATTTTTAAATTCACACAGCTTTTAGCTGTCCCAGAGCTAGAAACTATACCTTATCATTCCAGCTGTATAGTCAGCATTCTACTTATCATACTCTACTAGCTTGTGGGGCCTGGAGTTCCATGTCTACAGTAACTCAATAGAAGTATGGAAAGGCATTGTCTTGCTTGTTGTAGAGGATGTTAGTTACAATTAAGAGCAAGTCCAAGGGGTAGGCACTTTCCCGTATGACTATCGTAGAGTCACGTTGGCACAGTCATGAGAAGGGAAATCGTGCGCAGCTTAACCTTACAAAATTGAGTGTATCAGGTTGATTGACTCTGAAACATCAAAATAATAATAGAAAAATTTTGTCACAGTAGGTACTTGTTTATGGAAATGTCGCTGTATGTACTATATTGCTTTTGCATAATCGTTGCATTTCAGATTTGTTCAGTGAACAAGCTCATTCAACAGACAGGTTGTCATTAAATTTCCCTGGTGGGAGGCATATAAGATTTGCAGGCTTTTAATAGTTCAAACATTTCATCAGCCATCATTTAAAACACTTTACTGCATATATTAGTCATTTGCAGTATAAGAGCAATATCAGTGCAATTCTTTGGAAATCTGTTTCTTAGCCATTCATTACCAAGTAAAATCTTAAGGAAAGAATGTGGTAGTATCCAATCATTTTTTTAAATTAATACTATAATATTTTCTCTATAACGTAATTATGGTAGGCATCAATAAACTGAGTCAACATCATTCTACTAATACTATGTCTAATTTCACATTGGGGAGTGAAAGAATAAACCGTTATTTGGCACACACGTAAGAAAGAATTTCAAACCAAAGCAGAATAAAAAGCATTGTATAAAGCACTATGTTTTGATTTTATCTTTTAATTTCTTTAAATGTACAGTATTATGTATGTGATCACCGTATTTTTCAAGATGTGTATTTGTGTCTTTTCTTTAACTCTCTAATGAATAATAAAATGCATCATTCTTGACTCACATATTCCTTAGAAGTAATTATCAATTACTCCCATCATTTACAGAGAATTCTATAGAAAGAATTAAAAACACTTAAATATGTAACCAGCAGATGTATGGCATATTTTTTAATTAATAGTTTCCATGTATATATCCAATACCTAAGAGTTCTTTAAAATGTTATTACTGACTGGTTTTCAGCTTAGAAAAACTTCACTGGGGAAGAAAAATCATATTTCAGGAGCTGATCTTGGAATACGGCATTCTGACTGTTGTTCGTTTTCCCTCCAACTTCCAAATAAATTGTCTCTGAGCCACGCGGTTCCGATGAACACAAACTACATGGCTAAGAGTCAGGCCAGAGGTTGCTTGGCTCTGGAGGGAGTCCGCAGTGCGGCTCCAGTCTCCGCGGGCTGGCGGGTCTGCACGAGGGCCGCACGGGTACCCGGGGAGCGGAGGCATTCAGCTCCGGGTGGTTTTGGCAAAGAGAGGAGACTTTATCGGTGACTAAGAGAAGGCTAAATCGGTTGCTAATACAGAAACTAGGAGTAAAATCCATTGAGGAGAAAACAAAAACCAAAAACAATTTTTTCCTGCAGAGAACAGCCTCCCCTTGCTACCTGGCTCCAAAAGTCCATAGTTCTCTTTGCCTTTCTGGAATTGCATAATTCCTGCCCTTAAGAACATATCAGTTAACAGATTTGAGCCTCAAATCAGCAAACACACAAAAATAGCAGTCAATTTAAAAGACTTCAGGGGCAAGAGACAAAAGAGGAAGGAGAACAATTAGAAATGAGCCCCTTGTCCTGGATTGTCTCTCCCGGCAACCTGGCGCCACCCCACCCCCTCTCAGACCCCCTCTGCATCTCGGAGAGGCAGCTGGGAGCTTTGTGCTACAGAGTCCCCTTCCTGTTGGCTTTTGAGTTAAGTGTTTCCTCCATGAGACGAGCTTGAGCGAGACCGTGGAAGTGGAACAGGAGGGAGGGTTCATTACCCTGGAAAAGGTTGCAGTCGTGCCATTCACAGCAGCGTTTTGGGAAGGTCTTGGTCGTCATCCACTTCTGTGCTACAGATGTGGGCAGATCCAGGGAACGCGCTCCACGCGCTTGAGAATGGCTGACGTTTCCTGATGGACTTTTTCAAACCAAATGCTTAGGGTGCTTCGGGCTGAGTTCCTACATGTTTACTCCCCCGACCTTCCTGCTATAGATTCTTTGATCTTTTGTATTTTCCCTGGACCCTTCATTCCTCTTCCTTTTCCAATATTCATGTAAACCTTCATGCCTGTGTTCTACCTTCATTGCCAAAAATACATAGAGTGTGTCTGTTTTCCAGATAGAACCCAATGAAATAAAGATCTAAGAATGACAGCACTATACATATATTTATGCTTACATATATATTTTTATTTATTTATATGTTTCTGGTCATATCTGACCAGACGTAGATGCTCTGAGTAGGGCAGTAATGTAGTTTTGCCAACAGATTCATCTGCTTACGCATTTGCTTCACAATATGCATTATGAAGCCTCAAAAGGACTTTGAAAAAAAACATTCAATACATGACTTAAGGGAGAAGAAAGTAGTTATTGTTAAGAGCCAAAATCGTGACCTGAAAACCAGCTGCAAGAAATACCACAAAGCAAACAATAAAAATATTGACAAACAAATAGTATAAAAGAAAAGAGACTTGGAGGATATTTATTTGTAGACCTAACAGTTCAAAGAATTGGCCAGGATTAAATAAATACTCAAAGGAAAGGTCCCTGGGCTTTGAAGAGGACTCCAGATCAAAAGGTCACATCACAATATTACTGGAGAAAGAAGTGCCCACCTGGTCATATGCTGATGAAAGTGTTCAATCCAAAGAATAAAGAAAAAAATGTTTTTTTACTCTTCCCTAAAGAAAGAACAAGAGAAAAAAATCATATAGTCATTGTACATCTCTGCCACACTGCTGCCTGTGTAGTGTCACCATTGTGCAGTTTTCTCGGATTCCGACTCCAGAGAATCTTTTACCTGGCCAGGAGGTCCTTGTCACGGGCAAAGAAATCGATTTTCCTGAGCATTCCTAGCCCTAATCTAGACTGAAGAAGTAGTCATAATCATTTGAAACTTAAAGATTCACTGGCTATATAAATACCAGTAAATCTTTTCTTTAGATTAAGTCTTATTGATTCATTTTAAAATAAATAATAAGATGGAAGTCTTAGGATATCACATTCCTAGAAAATGATGTGTCTTTCATTTTTCCTTTATTCTCTACTCAAAAGTGTTTGCATTTATCTTAAAAAGAATGTGTATTTATTTAGTTTTTTATAACATTCAGTGCAGCCATGCTATTTTCATCCCTGTGCTTGGGAGATTTCAGTCCTTTTCATGTCTGGCTGGACGCAGACCCCCTGAGTGGGCAGTAATATGGTTCCGCCAGCAGATTCATCTGCTTAAAAGCTAAAGTGGGTAATGTTCACATGCTTTTATTATGAATCTTAAGAAAAAGGAGCAAAAAATATATCCAATCATAATTCCATTACTTCAGGCGGAGTATATTTAGTAGACACCTTTGTATTCTTTGCAGCAATAGTAAAGCATCTTTTTTTCAAACAAGTATTAAAAAATGGATTAATGACAGGAAGTTAACAAATACAACATTTTCCATTTGTATCAATGTGAAATTTTTGTGAGAAAATTATTGTCACAATTTTTTTCAATTTTATCTATGAGAAAACAATGTAAATATGCAGTCATATTGTACCCGCACCCCATGGATCTTCTGCTTGTCATGGAACACGTTTTATTCATCAAAGTGTATATGGAAGTGATTTGTATTTATTCAAAGGACAAGCCTTAAGATCTACGGCAAATTTTGACATTTTTTCTTTTCTCCTCCAAAATTTCGTATGGTTGCTATTCAGTCAGCATAAGCCCCAAAGAAAAGTCAATGTAAATAAAAAAATGAGCCAACCACGTGTACACAAATGAGAAGTAAACTTTATACTTTTCCAAATTAATTCAGTGCTCAAGCCAATAAAGTGAAAGAATCATTCAATCCATAAGGACAACCTTTGTTTCTGGAGTTTCCTCCTATTTTACTACAAGTGTTGCCCACTGGTGAGATTATATGTATTTATCTCATATTTTCAGGCCATGAATCGTTCCACTTGCTAAATCTCCTGTTGAAATACTTGGGAGATCCATACCACCCATGGTGACATGGAACCAGATAAATGTAGGAAGTATCTCAAAATTTGAATATATCAGATTATTACAAATGTAAAGAACTATTAAACTGAAAGAAGGGGTTCATTAGGATGGTTCAAACAAATTGCTAGAACTATTAAAACATTTAATCTTTACTAAAATTTCTATTTATTTAAACATTGTTCAAAAACAATTTTCTTTAATTTGCTGTTAACTTGTCTTAAATATTCACTGCTGTCAGCTGGTCCCAGGGTCTCAGAGTGGATCAGTCCCAGAGACCATGGGTCCTGCATGACGATGACATTCATGTCTGATTGTCTCACACTGAGCAGTCCACTGGATGATACAGAATGCAGTGACAGGGTCCTGACATACTCACACTTATCAGCCACACTTTTCATCAAAACTTCCTGGCTTTGAGGTTAGAATATTTGCAATACCTGGGAGAATGTGTTAAAGAAATCTGTTGTATATATTCTGGCTCTTGTGATTTCAAACTATATTTCTAAATAAGAAAGTTTTATTTGATTTGCATTTTCCCCATCAATCCATAATTGCCATTGATGTTTATCAATATATTTTACATGCATACCACAGAATAGTATATTAATTTTTATTGCCAAGAGTCATTTAAAATTCGTTGTCTCAAACCAGAAAATATTTTATTTAAATTCTATAATTTGTGATTCATCTTCTAGGGTCTACATATGACTAAATGAGAAATTCTATGATATAAAGAGAATAGGGTTATTGTGAATTAATGCTTGTTTAATCCATGGTGTCCATCAAAGCGTTGGTTTCCAGCCTCCTCAGGAGTTTCCTGGGTACAATCTGAAACTGCCCCCATACTTGGAGGACAGGGAAAGACCAAGGGGCAGACCACCCCTTATTGATAAACGACAGGTTTACTAAGCAAGGGAACTACCTTACTTACAAGGCTTTTCTTGGGCAGCTGCAAGAAGAGTAGATTTCTACATCCACCTGCCGAACCTTAAGAGTTCTTATAGAGGATTTAACTAGGTTCAGTCACATATATTGTCAGATGGTCTCAACACCACTTTTCTATCTCAAGGCAATATCCTTGGAGCAGCTCCTGGGTAAACACACGGCAAGCAGATTGCATATTCTAAGGCAGAGGAGGCGGGGGAACCTCCAGTTGCCCAGGCCCAGCTTACGAGTATTCTCGATGACTTTCCCTGACACAGAGAATTACTACATTAAAAACTTACCTTTTATTAAAGACATCTTGGAAACTAGCTTTTTTTGCAGAATATGTTGCTGACTTCTGTACAGGTGAATTTACCAAAAGTCAAAGTTACTTAAACAAAGAAAATGTGTTATGTTAAACTAAAGACACCTGTCCACAAAAAAATAAGTAAATAAACATATATATGCATACATGTTTGTGTATGTATGTGCATACATATATAAAATCAAGGAAACATACATATTAAAAAAAATTCATACTGCCAATAGAAATCATTACTTCCTCATCACTGTTGAAAGTGGTGCAGCATCGTAAAACAAATTTATAGATTTTACCAATAAAATGAGTTGACGGGCTGCTGTGTGCTAGAGTGAGGAAAGAATATGTAGTCACAGGCTTCAGGGAGTCAGCAGGTGATTTTGATTGTTGTTTCCCTTTCTGGGTAGTGAGGAGAGGGGACAGTTTTATAGTCTCTGTAAAATGGAAAGAGAACTCTCAAACGACCCCTGGCCCTTTATTCATTGCTATGTCTAAGCATGTGCTGCAATTTTTCCTCCAAATTCTTCCAAATTAAGAATAGGCTGTTCTCATAAATTCAAGCACAAGAGGATGCTGGGATTTGCTGCCCCCATTGGCCGTACAAGCGTGCATAGGACAGAAGTGCCACTCAACATAAAAATCTGGAGAAACAATAGCTATTCTGACTTTTCTCCCTTTGTCTCTTTGGCGTTAGTATCAAGGCTCTTTCTCTAGCGACAGAAAGTCATCAGCCTTGTGGAAGCACTCATGAACATCCAATCTTCAACATTTTAAGTATTCTGTCACCTACAGACAATTTCTGCTTTTTCTCTGGTGCTTCCCTCCAGGCTCTCGCGCTCAGCTACAGGCCGCTGGGCGTCATCTCCAGCAAAGACGGAGCGTCCAGTAGCCCTGTGGGTAAGGACTGTGCCCTGTGCTCTTGGCTGAAGACTTCCAATGGCAACCCTTCAGTGGTGTGGAGGTCACAGGCGTGGACCGAGTCGGGTTATTCGGAGCTCGAGTCCAGAAGTAGGCAGTTCATGAGACTCTAACCCAAGGGGAAGTGGAATAAGAATCAATTGCGCAGGACTAATAAACTGGTGAGGGGTGATTGCGGTTTTCATATGGAATATTGCTCATGTTCAATGTTTTATCTTCTGAGTATATAAAGACAATGTTTCTTTTTACTTTAGGTGGTCTATAGACTCGCAACGATTTAGCTGACAGTACTGACCAGTGAGGGCGGAAGTTCAGGTTCCCTGTCAGCCTCCATTGAAGGAGGGGATTTTCATTACTACATGGCTGCTGTGAGACTTCAGATGCCCAGAGGCCTACTTTGATGCAGTTCTGGAGGGGCAGGGGAGGGGCGTCTGTTTTCTGCCTCCGTTAGGCCTCCGCTGACACCGAACCAGCAGGGAGGGGGGCAGTGCGTCCTCACCTCTGGGGGTGCATGAATCCAGGCTGGGGACCTGGTGCAGAGGTGAGGGCCCCAAGCAGACTGGAAATCGAGGCTCCCCACCAGGGATGGGGAGAGGGCCGCAGCTCTTTCTGTGGGGTTTGTGTGGAATGAAATAGTTTCATCGGCAAGTTTTCTGTTTTCCGGACTGCTATTTTCCAGGTCCTTTCCCCAGAAGGAACAGGGTTTTCTTGTGGCTTTTGTGTCTGCACCCACTGGTGTTCCCAGGCTGCTGATTTCTCCAGAGCCCAGTCTAGAATACGTGATGCAAAAACACCCCACAAGCCCCAGCGAATGCATCTCTGTAGTGCCCCCTGGGTGCTAAGGTCCCTGGACGGTTTACCGTGGGCCCTCCACTTTCCAGAGTCTTCTTATGTTCATGCTATTATATGATATCCAGGGATTTTAGCTTTACTTAATGAGATAAAGAAAAGTATGTCTATTTATTTCCATATGTGGACTTCAGCATTTTTCTCAACTTTGTCTTAAACACTTTTGTCCTCAAAGTCCCACTAATCACACCGCACCCAACACAAAAATGCCCCTTCTGTCCTTTCTCCCTAAAGTCTGTCTTCTGAGTCCTCAATATCAAATTTTTCTATCAGTAACGTCTCCACCTCTTTTTATGCAAATTAATTAACTTTCCTAGGTTTCTTCTCACTTCCTTTCCCACCATCCACAGCAGAATATATTACATCTGTTACAAACCTAATAGCACAAATCTAATTACCAAGCACGGAGTGGTCGTTAGGAGCTGGAGGAAAACATGGTGAAGCCTCACGCAGTCACATTTCTACCTGTTGGGCCTGATTTTTTTAATCAGTCTAAAACTATGAAAAACATCTGAAACACTTTTTAGAAATTTTCTTATTTAAACCCTCCAAGAACCTTGAAGTATTATCATTAATATAAATTATGTGCATTTATGTATCTGTTTCCGTGCATATCATTTTATCCATGCTACTCCTTGCGAATAGTGCCAGAGATAAACTGGTATGCTGTTTCGATTTAAATAAATGACAAAAGAAGTTCTCATAAATTTTGTCTAACTTACACATTCTGTGCACTTTGTCACTTTTCATTTAAGCTCTCAGAAAAATATCAGTTGTGTGTGTATGTGTGTGTGTGTTTACTGATTAAAATAACTGATCATTACCAATAAACTGTTGGACTTCATTCTCTATTAAATTTTACTTTCAGTCCATTAAAATCATATCTAATTGTATAGAACAGAATTAGGTACTACTTGGAATGGTTTGATTTTTTAAGTTTTTATTTAAGTGTGTATATGCATTAAATGTTACCGAAATTCAGATTTAGATATTGAAATCAATTTATATTATTAGAAATGATTCTTAAGTCTGGGGTAGACCTATTTTCACCTCAAAATTACTGGCCTTCTGCTTTTTGGTGAGGCTGAGCTATTATTTAAACAATTATCCTATAAGACAGTACAGTCCTTAGTGACTAAATCATTCTGATTACTCCTGATACTATCACAAATCCTGGATTGGAGAGATTTTTTACTCAGAAAAGTAAGCTGTTAATAGATAATTTTTGTGACTTAATTTTCTCCTTTTTTTTTATTGCAAGTACCCAATTTTGAAAAAACCTGCTGCTATGAATTTCTATGCATAACGTTTTTTCAGTAAGGTATCTGTTTTATCTTGGCATCCTAGCCAGTTATCCTATCCTTGTTAAAAGACAGGCAAGCAGACTCTGTTCCCGTGGCTCATCCCAAACTAATGTCAATTAACCATGAGACCTTGTTCCCATTCCATAAAGGTTCTATATTCTCTTACCCAGCCTTGACATCTATTCAACTTTCTTGCCGAACTAATTTCCCACATTTTGCATTTCATACCTACCTGAAGTCAGGTTTCAAACAAATTTCAAAAGGATAAAATTTATGCACACACACAGAACTGATTCTTTGCTTTTTGATCATGTATATAAATTAATTTTGTGATTACTGAATAAACTTAATGAAATTTTTGCCAACAGGAGCAGTTAACAAGTTTTGATGAGAGCACGCTACATCTTGGGTGTCCAAGTTGTGACTTCAGTACATGGCATGATATATTTGGAAGTTCTTCTTTATCACAGCATTGAAGGAAAATACAATTTTACACGAGGGTCATTCTGCGGAACAATTTCAATTTTCTAGTTTCATTGGGAGATAGGAATCCTGACAGTGCTACTCAGCATGTGAGTGTCAGGGCCTGTCTCACTGGTCAGCTCCCCTCATCTTCTCCATATTCATTACGGACTAAAAGGCAATAGGATAATGGGTGGACCTGAACATGACATTTATCCAAATCTTTTTGAATTGTAAAAAATAACTAGGTAGAGCAAATTCCGTTTGTTTTTACTAATGGATTCTCTACATCTGTGGTGGATCATTTCAATTAATGCATAAAGTTCCCATTAAACTTACAAAAAGTCTCTAAAACATTTGGAAGAATGACATTCTATAATAAATTTATACTCATAGGAGAAACACAGTGTTTCTATCATACACTGTTACACAGTCTGTGCTGTTACATCCACTGCAGTTATGTAGAGCACACTTCAGCAGCGAGGTCTGTCCGCTTCAATGCAAGATAGCACACACGACAGACTGCAAATTATTCTTGTGCAGCACGATCACATAATCACCTGCCACTAGCACACAGTGACACACAGAGCTATATTTTAAATGGACTTCAGAAAACAAGACAAAGCAAAGCAAAAGTCCTCATTGAAGCAGTTTTTAAACAAAAAAATAACATTTTTAATATTTAAATGCTTTATTTTAGAAAACCTTCACTTTAAAGTAGTCTATATTCTAAATAGTTTGATCTCAAATACATAGGAAGATTAAAATTTATAGTTAAATATCATTACTGTATGGGGGACTGGTGAGAGTGTCACCCATATAAAAGCCTAAGCTGCTCAAATCAAGGGCTTATTTAAATCTGAATATGTTACTTTCAATGTCCCAGCAAGAGCTTTTATTTACATGGATTAAATTTTTCCCATCGAAATAAATGCACTTAACAAGTATACTCTGGGGAAATTGATAATAACAGTTTGCTTTTACATCAACTCATTTCCAAACCAGATGCTTAAAAGCACTGACATAGAAACAGCAAAGTGATTTGTATGTAACAGATTTGCTCTTAGAAGAGATTTTGAGGGAACTCATAGGAAAAGACAGTTTGTCCAAGCTACTGCAGTCATCTCTCAATGACACCTACTGCCCCCTTCTGACTCATCACAGAAATAGGCCGTCACTTTACTTTGGAAATTTACACAAATAGCATAATAGAGAATAGTAATGAATTAGATATGTTTTTAAGACTTGATATCAAATACATCTTTCTCCCATTACTACATGCAAAAGTAAAATTTCAATATCTAACTTCTGAAATGCTGCTAGTCAATGTGCCTTTTATATGTTCTCAACCGATTTTCTAATATCCTCCCTTTGACCCAACAGACCAGCTTATGTTACAAATCCACAGCTAATGAAAACATAATTAGAGGAGATCACTTGAAGTGTGAAGAGTTTAATGTTTTAGGGCAATTGAACAAGATTTATTCAGTAAATTAGAAATATGTTTTCACTGAAAGTGGGTGTTCCATGGTGTCTCACCTTTGTCAGCCTCTTGGACATGACCCCTTACAGAACAAAGGTTATGCATGCAGCAAATGTATGCACACAGCACATTTCACATGATTGAGAATACCAAACTATGCATGTATTAATCATAAAAATAATGTATCATATTGTTAAAATAATGCACAAAAATAATCAATTAGATCATTCCTTTTTGATCATGTATGCCATGTAATTTGAGCAGAATGAGAAAAAATTAAGCATACTTTTTACCATTTAAATGAGGATTAATGGAAATTTTATTTCCTTGACATTGATTAATCTGAAAAATGGAGCTTATTTTAACTACGCTAAAGAATTGTTATAAAAAGGAAATATCCAAATTTAAGCCTGAAAATTGTTACAGGAGAAAAAGTATTCTAACAAATTACTGTGAGCACTTTCAATAACAAGGATCCAGGAGGAACCCACATGCAGAGTGATATTCTAGTAAGGCTCCTTCTAAGGAGTGAGTCACCGTGTATAAGTTGATAATTCTCTCTTCATCCTACATTGCCAACCACAAGATATTTCATTAACTAAGTGAAAACCATACTTGTTATTCACAAAGATCCTTGAGATCATCTATAATGACCCTATTTCACTTGAAAAACTAAAAATATTAAAAGGAAACAAAATCTCAGCCAAAAAGGGATAATCATGTATTAATAATTATTAACTTGTAACTAAAATAATTATTTTAATTTACTTGTATTTATTAGTTATTTTCAAAGAATTCATATTTTATAAATTGCATATATTAAGAAGTGTTCAAATATTTTAAGTAAACACTCCAAATTATAATACATAAAATCTATTTTTTTAATGAGGTAATTGGCAATTAGTTATCAGGTATACTCATAAAGGATTATAAGGATCATAAATAAATGCATAAAGAAATAAATTATATTAAAGGATTAAATTATAAGGATTATAAATAAGTGCATAAATAAATATATTTATATTAAAATTATTATACATAAGTACTAATGTGGTTGTTAGCAAGACAATTATATCAACTGTGGTAGGAAGCCAAGCCAAGAAAAGGGACAATGTTTCTTTAAGGCTTTAAGAATGCAGAGGGATACCAGGGTGCTTGAGTTCGAAGAAATGTAACAATGTGCGTCCCACTGGACCCCGTGATACGGAACAGCTTGTTGATCATAGTCATGTAGGCCCATTAGTTTACAGTGTAGCATCCGGGTACCCTTTATTGAGACAGGTTAAAACATAACTAGCATTCTGGCTGAATCTATAGAACGCTAACAGCTCCCACTGCAAGATTATTGGGGGCTGACTCTCCTTTACCCTTGCAGTGAAGGTATGAAAGGCACGGCTCTGCTGCACTCGGAGCTCAGCCTTTGGATATGAATCCGCTGAACCAGTGCTGGCGCTAATAAACCGCTTCTCACCAAACGTCTTGGTGTCCCGACTGCTTGTACGCAGTTCCCGCGGTTCCTGCAACACAATAAGCAGATTACAATCTACCAAAGGCAAATGTTTGAAACCTACCAGATGATGTGGCACCCTGATTAAATTTTTCTCAAGAAATCTGGATTTATAGCACATGATAATCCATACTCATGACTCAAAAATTCTGCCCAAATTTATGAATTATACTTAGATTATCCAGTCAGAAAGATTAGGGAGGACTAATAAGAGAAAAATCTACAAACCTGAAGTTTTCCGCTAGCATCCTCATGTAATGGGCTTCCCCTTATATATCACCAATTAAGTTTGCTCTCCTCAAACACTGGTTAAAAGATTGTGTGCATGTGTGTGTGTATGTGTGTGTGTGTGTGCGTGCGTGCGTGTGTGTGTAAACTGAACATTTCCAGGATATTTAAAATGATTATGTATTTTCTTTCTAAATATTCTGGGTATTACAAATTATTTTAATATCTCCCTGTATGTAGGAAATATATGTATGTTTACTCAACTGGCTTATTTTTTTCCTTAATAAAGAATAGGGGATAAAACTATAATCTGAAAGAAGGCACAAAGCTTTCTTGAAATTAGTTTCAAACTTTTACTGACTTCATAGAATATAAACAAATGAAATGTAAAATACTCCTAGGACTGGAAACTTGCCCATGCCTCTCAATAAAGATGAAAAGTTCAGAAATGGGGACAAAAGTGTCTTGTTGAAGCACAATGTAGGATAATTTATTATTTTCATCACTGCTACAGTTAATGCTGTTTACTCAGTAGAATAGGATATTGCCATGGTTTCTATTAAGTTGTATAACCTTGATAAATCATTATATTCCATTGTTAGGCAGAAAGAGAAATAGGAGTGGATGAAAAGAGGGTGGGGTCCACCGAGAACTCAGGGAGTCAATCAGATAAAGCCAGAGAGCCAGAGAGATTGGCAGAGTTAACGCCCTTTGCTCTGTGAGTTCATTCCACAGGCTCTGAATCTGGGCTGACCTTGAGACGTGCTCCAGCTAATGCGGGTGAAATAAAGCTGAGACATGGGACAAGAATCATGATGAACTCCTCCTGCTCATGATGAAAAATGCTGAGATATAAATAGTACGGTAGGAACAGGAGGGACCCCACCTTAAGGCAAAGATTCCATTTTAGACACCAGGGAGTTAGGAGGTAAGATTCCTAACATATTCTTTGGTAATCAGCCAACAAGCTATCTTAAGACAAGGCAAGCAGTCCTAACTGATACAACCCCATGCTTGAGGGAAACCACTATTTTAGAGAGGAACAAAAAGTTTATTCTATAGAATTGCCTAGAGGACTCACTATAGGTAATGACATATTGTCCCTCATCATAGATAGACATCCTAAGACTGCCTGACAAACCTGTCCCCACAACCCTTTACCTTTATCCCATTCTTGAGAGCCTTAAAAGACAGAATCCTAAGCCCTTAAGTGTGCCTCCTCTCTGAGGTTGCCGGCACTTGCCTTTCTTTGAGTGTGTGTCTCTTTCTGCCCTACTCCAGGTAAGTAGGGAGGGGCTACTGAGAGCTCTGACTGGGCTTGCAAGTTCCCATCGCCTGGTTGACCCGGACAGAACTGTGGCCATACAATCATGCTCCTCAGCAGCCTGCCTGAAAATCTCTTTTCTTTGTCTTTGGGAAGTTCTCAGAGCATAATCTCACTCCATCTAATGCTCTATGGTTTCCTCAAATCCTCAGGTGGTAGGGACTTAGTTCCCATGCCCAGCAGATTCAAGTGGACACTGGACACCAGGTGCCACTGGCTTTAGGAGTTAGCAGGGGGTTATGCCCTATGCTGAGCGGGAACTACCTGGACTCTGGCCGGCTACTCCTTTGAAGTGCACTCAAATAGAAGTCCTGCTCCGCTTCACTACTGCGTCTCTGCCGTTCAATTCCTTGTTGCAGTGGGTACAAGAACCCAGGAGAACAAACTCAACCCTCAACACTGTGATTTTTCATTCCTTATCTGTAAAGAATGGTGTAGGGGCTATGTATAGGCCACTTCTAAATGTGCCACGTTGGCAAGCAGATTATGTCACAGCTAAAAACAGTCAAGACCCAAAAGACTTAAAAAGACACTTTGCATTCCACCCCCACCCCAACTTCATAAAAGGAATTAAAATTGTTATATTGCTACAGGAAGAGCTGTCACCAAAGATAACTACATTATAATATAAACAAGCGGTGGTAGACAGGGAGGAATGTAGCAAAGCCTGAAAATTCCCTCTATGTCCCATTGTTTCTGTTGGCCCAGCAAACATTTGTTTGCCAAACATTTACTTTTTCATATGCCTGTGAATTGTTTCCCTTTCCTTTGGAAGTTCAAGACCTCTACCCACTTCTCTTTGGTTCTGGGTGACATATGTTCCTCCTTCTCCCTGACTGTCTTTGGAACACATGTCTTTGGATTCCCTGTACCTACAAAACTGTTTTTTTCTCTCCTGTTAATCTATTTCATGTCAATTTGATTCTTAGACCAGCCAGAAGAACCTTGAAGGATAGAGGGAATTTCTTCCTTTCCAACAATGGAAAGGGCTAAATGCTTTTGGAAGTTATTTCTAATTATATATTTAATTGTTGAACAACATCAAGTTTCCTTAAATGGTCCATGTCCCCGCCCCCACCACCATAATTTAGCATAATCTGAATAAATTCATTTACTCCTCAGAACAAGCCAATGAGAATGGCAGTTATCACTTTTCCACCAGTGAGAAAACTGAAGGATAATAGGCTTGATGAAGTTCATACAGATGGTAGATAATGAGCAAGGTATCTACTAATAACAATAGAAAACAGCACTCTCAGTGGGAAAGTGGCTTCCTCAAATAGGCTTTAAAGTAAAAGACATCTTTATAAAAACATAAAACAATTACAGAGATTAATTATTACTGGTACCATTTAAAGTTGTTAGTGGTCAGTTTCTATGTAAATACACATACATAAACAGAGAACAAGTTGATTGATCAACTTTCATCTCTACAGATTTATAAGTTAAGCTTGAAAACAACAAACTATATACATTCAGGAAATTGACTATAGACTTGTACACTTAAATAATAAAATACATAAAATGTAACTGTTAATTTGCACAACAACAATGCAACAAAATTTCAACAGTAAGTTAATTTAGTGCAGTTAAGGAAAACGATTCTTGGATTATTTGACGTATCCCGCTGGTCGAACTGAACATAGTGGACCAGTGATAGAAAGAGACACATCGTGGTTTCCAGGGACTGAAGTCAGGATAGAGCACCTCTCCTGGATGTTCGAACTTTGATGTCTTTGCTCATAGAATTTCTCATTATTTAAATTATTTCTGTCATTTAATGGATTTTCACTTAAGAGTAGAATCTCATTACACTAAATTGCAACCAATGTGAATTTTTACCTTTTAAAATAGTCTTTTCTCATCATCCCTGTCTAATCTTCTCTAAATTTTCAGTTAATTTGCAATTCTCTTTTTGGCCACTGAGGATCTCCAAAATGAAGTGCAGTTCATTATATGGCTCATTATCAACATTGCCATCACACTATTATCGTTTACGCCAATGACCTGTGATGTCTTCAATTTAGTCTTACTCAGAAGAACCTTGGAAGTGCTACAGCCAAATGATTTGGACCATTTTCAAAGCACAGACTGATTTTCATTCTGATAGACAATAAACCTCAAGGGTGTAGGAGAGGAAAAATAATTTTCCCTCTACCCTTCTAGTTTCTTGGCTGAACCCCCATGTAATGAAAAACAGATTAACAGAATTTTAGTAACATGCATACCTCTTGTATACATGGGTGAGATCCAGGAAAACTGAATAACCCCCTGAAATGGCCCAGGCCATCACCTTAAATTCTATCCTAATCTAAAGACAAAATTAAAATGTTGGGGTTGGGGAGAGTCAGTTATAGGAGGTTATCAGGCAAAACACAGTAAAAAAGGATGTGGTTGTTATGCAGATTTAAGCCCACTCCTTTTCCATGGATAAGTTTCCAGAGATTTAATCACACTGGTAGGGAAAGGGAGATACTCTTACAAAATGGAAATTTCCCTCATATATATAAATGTCTCTTTAGTGTAATTTCCCTTGGCTTTGAGAGCTTCTCCAGTGTCCGCTGTTTCTTAAAAATCACCAGCCTCAAAATAATCTTAGTGACAAAGGGCTGTGTTTTTGGGTGGCAATTCTGCTCCCTTTCAGTGGGCCTCCAGGAAGAAGAGTGGTGATTGGAAAGTTGATTTTTTTTTCCTATAACTTTCTCTTTAATGCTAGAAGAATTTAAATAAAGTCAATATAGCTATTTTTGCTTTTGTTTTCTTTTCTTGGTTGGTGTATTGTTTCTGTGTTTTTTCTTTTGTTTTTGTGCATAACCCAGTGGAGAGTAAATGTCTAGGGATCTCTGAGGGTTTGCCTACAAATTACTTGGTCTATACTCTTTATTCTAGACTTCCATACTATATATTATTTTGTGTTAGTATTTCAGGGTTATAAAACTATGTAATTGATGGTACCAAATATTATATTGATAAAACTTTTTAAACAGATTGGAAATATAAGTCATCATTACCATTGTCGTTTGCATTAGCTGGTTTTCATAGTCTGTATGAAAAAGCCTGTATGATATGAGTTAGTTTTCCAAACTGTTGAAAATTGAGTTTGACAGCATCAATTGTAATTAAAAACTACGTGGTATTTTAAAAATACCAGATGAACATTTTTCTTCACTATGTTCTTGATGCAGAGAAAATTATAACCCGATATTCTGCTCACGGAATGATTGACTTCCTGGCATTTGACACATGTATAGGATAGAAAACAAGAGAAGTCTTGAAATATTCCATTTCTAAAGTAGATTTTGAATCCTGAAGAAATCACTAAAATTTGTTCAAGGTAACTTTAATGATTTCAGCATTATAATGATAATTCATGCTGTTCAAATTATTGACTATGTACTCTGACCAAGAGGGCCTTGACATTCTCTTCAAGTTCACTGGACTTTTGATAGGTTTCTTTCTTACTATAAGCTCCTGACCTTCCCTATCTTAGAACATTTTGAAAACTTTCAATTGCAAGTTTTCTCTCTGTCCCTTTGAGATGTAAATACTCTACGAAGCAGGAATATCTTTCTCTAAGACCTGGGAGCCAACCATTTGAAATGTCATCACTAGAAAGATAAGGTCTCTATCTTCCCGTCTCTGTGGGGGAGTAGAGGCCTCACTTTGACAGACACCAATTTGCAAATCGTGAAAGCTTAATCACATTGGCCAACCCTCCCCTAAACTCCAATATTTTTCACTAGTCTGTCCAGAGTTTAAAAATCCTTCTGCTTTTTGTTTCTTGTGGACTTGAGTTGAATCTCTCTCCCCTAGTCTTGACCTTTGTTGCAAGAGCCTTGAATAAATTCTTCCTCACCATTTTTAACAAGTGTCCAGTGCAATTTCCTTTTGACAATTCAGTGATTGTTTAACCTGAAAGTTTTACTCCATGATCATCTTATGTTAAAAATATATGGCGTATCCTAAAATATATATTCCCGTATATTCATATTCTTCATCTCAAAAAGTAACATTTTGAATAAAAGTCCCAAGAGCCAAAGCGCAAGCAATTCTGATTAAGTCAGAGCCCTAAGACGTGCACCCAGTTCTCTCCAGTTTGCCTCTGTCGTCTCATTGGGTAAACGATTTAAAAAATATATATGATTTTTACCAGGAAATATGGTGATTAATTAAAATTGTATACAAAATGCTCTCTGTACTCCTACAATATTGATTTTTTAATAAAGATTCTGTTTATTTCTGGCTTGCTGTCAGAACACGTTTCTGATGCATTTTACACTTTACATTTTGACTTGACAACAGGGAACAGCTTATTAGTGGATGGTGGAACTGGGATCCAGACGTGACGGAGCCAGTATGATGTATATTCTGTTAGCTCTGGTTCTTTTTCAGGTTGGAATATAATGGATGGCGTGACTAGCAAGTCACACATACCATGAAGTAAGGGAGGAGACATGTGAGAGGAGGGAGCATTTTGTACGGCTAGCTTACCAGGGCCCTATTTTCACTTCTGCTGTTGACTTGTTGCTAACTTGTACTTGCTTCTCTTTTTCAGTCTTTCTGAGAAATACGAATAATAGTTCCCCCCTTCACAAAATACAAGAAGTGTGTTTCCAAGCAGTGCTTTGTGATCAAATATGCAAGTAAAATGACACTTGAGATCTTTGTAGCTTGGGTCAAATTCATCAACCCACCAACCATCAAGGAGATGATATAACGATAAAGGGCTTTTGTCTAAATAATGCAAAAGGCCAATATCTCAAAAACTTCCTCTTTAACATTTTACTGAAGCATCAGTGGGTCCATGTTATCAATGATTACTTACACAGAAAATACTCAAGCACTCCCATCATCACACTACCGTACTAGACACCAGAGTGAGAATACCAAAAAAAAAAGAGAAAGGAAAAAAATAAACCAACCCTTAATGTTCTAAAGATATTTGTAGGATAGAAGGGAAACAAAAAATTGATTAAAACAAATAGATACAGGTACAGAGTAGAAGAACATTTAAAAGAACTAACTACTGCAGGCTGAGTACATAAGTGGCAAGGATGATTTCTTGAAAGCGGTGAATTGTGAAAAGATGAGTAAGAATTTATTCACATGAAGAATACAGAAAAGGGCTTCCATACTGACAGGCAGTATGCATAAAAAATCAGAAGTAAAAATAGGTCACAGCACCATTTAGTGACTCTCGAAGAAATGACCTGTCAAAGTGAACCTGTAACATCAGCATTTCCTGGGAACTTGTGAGAAATGCAAATTGTCAAAGGTCTCCACAGAAACTGTTGAGGATGGAGCTCAGCATTCTGTCTTTACAAACCCTCCCAGGGAATTTATTATGTATGCAAAAGTTTAAGAGCCTCTAATGTAGCCTTTACATGTATTTGGACCAACATAATTTGGGTGATGTGCAGGGGAATTGCCTTGTTTGCCAGATTCTGTTAGCCACCGATGCACCTGGCCTGGCGCTGGTCCATTTCCTGTTCTTTTTCAGTAGCTTAGTATAAGTTGGTTCGGCAGGCAGAGCTAACTAAATGCAATGTCAGCCCCTGAGTTCCAGAGGCTCCTCCTTTCTAGCAAATCCCTTCCTTGATTAGAGAGCTTAGAGTTTCCCTAATCTGCCCCATAAACAGAGAGTTTAAGCAGACAAGAACTTCCCTTCGGGAGCATTTCCCATGAGGTTCACCATCCAGGTAGGCTAGGCTTTAGACACACATCCGCAGGGGGTAACAAGAATCCTTCTCTGTAAGTTTCTCTAAGCTCCATATTCTACTTGCATGAACAGCATCACTCAAATGTGTTTGTGCCCTGCTTTATCCAACCTTGAACCCTTTGGAAATTTGAGAAATAAATAATAATTACTAGAGCAGCATTTAGCCACAGCAGAAGACTTAAACTAATAGAAAACTGAAGACTTGCCCTTTGGTGGCTCTGATAATGCCAGTGGTAGATCACTATTTTAAGAACAAGTGTGTGGAGAGAAAAGGTAAAAGTTTAAAAGAAAGACTTCATTTATAAAGCTAAGAATTCAATTAGTAGGGGAAAACCCGCAATTATGTAGAGTAAATTATAACATGACCTAATTTTTCCGGATCTCAAGTAAAATGGCAAATATCATGAGATCACAGTTTTTTTACACTAGCTTGCAAAGTAATATCAGAAACATAAATTCTACATGAGGTATTTTAAGGACTTTCAACTGAAAATATTGAATCCTCCTGGTATTACAGGTCTAAGCTGGCCATAATGATCAGGGCTTGTCAGTGTATATGTTTGATTAACAAATGTTATATGATGGTCTCAGAAAAAATATATGCAACAAGAAGATTGAGAATAGAACTTTGAAGACAATTTGGAAATAGAAATCATTGGTACAAATGTAATTTTAGTTGCAGCAAAATCATATTCCAAAAGAGACTATTTTCTTTTAAGTTATACAATATAATAACTAACCTAGAATTAGGCAAACCAAATTTGCAAAGCACCTTGAAATCTCTGGAAGCGTCGGCGTACACACACGCAGTGTATACGAATACTGAAGGCAGCCATGACACACATCCACCAAAAAGCATACAGGAGTTTCCACACTTACTTTTCACTAACGCCATGCTTGTCAGAATTCAAGACTGACCCTCTTTTCCTTGCAAAGAAGGAATATCTTTGTCCACATTAAGTATCTAAATTTTTTTGTATAAAACAAAGAAGCTTAGATGGTAATTTTTCCCTCAACAATGTCCTCCTTACAGCCAAGGTTTGTGTCTCCTAAAATGCTGCTGACGGTTGAGAATTAGAATCATTTCAGAAACGTATTTTCATCCATTTTTGGCTTAAGAAATATAAAATCTTAGACGTAGTAAGGCTTTTTCTATTTATATTAATTTATATTGTTTTTATTATTGTCTTCCTTTTTAGAAAATATTAATAGCTTTCTAAGTCCCATTTTGAATATTCTGTTTCACCTTCTTTGCCAACACCAATAAGGCAATCTTTAGAGGTGATTATTTAGCTACTGTCTATATGTTTTAATCTACATTATTGTTTTTTTCCTTAAAATGTCTAATTTATGATTTCATAATATTAAGTAGTATCATGATAATATCACCATAATATTAAGAAATATTCTAGCTTTTTTAATGCAAATAATTGAATGTGTCAAATAGAGTTCATTTTGAAAAAATGCTATTTTTAACTTACTTACTTTTTAATTTTTAAAAAAGTTTATTGAGAGTATCAGTCTGGTCTAATTTTTTTAAATTGTATAAATAGCCCATCGAATATATAAATGGAGATGTAAAATGAGTAAAAGATAATTGAAAGGTAAGGATTTCTGTATTAATTAATTTCATTATGTTGGCATATTGATGAAATACTCTGTTTTAAAATTAATGTATTTTTGTTTAAATAATGATAATGTGCTATTTTTTAATTTCATGCCTACTCATTTGGTGAATAGAAGTTCACATTTGTTTTGTATTTATCCTTGATTGTGCTTCTCTTCTATTATTTTTGCCTGATATTAATATTGTCATATTTTCTTCAGTTGGGTAGGTTTCCATAATACAGTTCTTCAGCTTAAGGCTATTCAATATCACTTCATTTTAGTCTAATTCTTTAGAGGCAGATTTTTCACAGTTTTGTATTTTGCTTCCTATAAACAGAATTTAAGCCATAACATTTGCCAATACTTTGTATATTTGGTCTCTCTTCTAATGTAAAACTAATTCTGAAAGAGTTTTATGTATATGTACTCTTATTCTTAATTGAAACAGATATTAGCCAAAAATTTGTTTTATAAGTTTTTACAGATATATTTACCTAATAATAAATACCAAATGTAAATTTGACTTTTCAAAAGTTAGTTCTTATTTGCTTATTTTGCTTTTTATACTTAACTTTTTAATTTTTTTTTAATTATTTCTCTTACATTTTCCCATTTAAAAGAACAATCCTCTCTTTAAATTCTTGTGCCTTTATTTTTGCTATAAACTTATACCAATTATTTAGCATCATAATTATCCTAAGTACATTTATTTTCCTGTTTTTACCTAATTTACTTGGTTTAATTGCTTGTAAGTATACCTTTTTATCATGAATGTTCCAATTTTTAAATTTTCTCAAAGATTTTCATGCATTTTTTAGAGAATTTAAAAAATGTCTGGGTATATATTTTGTCAAAATTAGAAAATTTGAGAATAACGTTTGGTCACCTTAAAAAGTGAAATAGAACTATGATATTCTTGAATAACTTTGACGTTCCTCTAGTATCTTCTGGCTTTATTTTCTGTTTTTGTTTTGATGATCGTTTGCATATTTTCTCTTTATTCTTTCCTGCCAGGTTTGACATTTTTTAATTAAAAAATTTTTTTTTAATTTTTTTGTTTTGATGTACATATAAAAATGCATGTCTTAGTGTACAGCTTGGTGTGTACAGACATGTGTCTGCACTCATGTAACCACACAGATCAAGATATCAAACATTCTCAGTAATTTTTTCCCCCTTCACCTGTTTCACTCATCCCTCCCACCCTCCTCCCCTATGGTAACCACCAGGTTGTTCTCTCTGTTTATGAGCCTGTTTCAATTTTGTTTATTTATTTGTTTTGGTTTTTAGATTCTGCATATTAGTGAAATCATGTTTTTTTTTTAATCTAGATATTAGTCACTAATAGTTCTGAAATACGATTGGAAGGTAAACTTATTTGTCCAGCTTAGGGCAGCTTCTCTGATAGATCTGATGTGTGCTTCTGTGCCACTGTTTTCTAGTTTCAAGAACAAATAACTTCCATATATTGGATATTTGTCATCTTTCTTCCATGCATTTTATGGTCTTCTCATCATTTTCCACATTTTGCACAATTTTAGTGTATTCTCTAATTTGTCTTCATCTTCATTTGCATTCTATAATGCAAATTCTGTCTCACTGGAGTTTATATTTTAAGAAGAGTATTTTAAAAGTATAACATACATTCAGAAAAATGAGCTTTTCAAGTATATAATTTAAGGAATTTTCACTGTGATCACAAGTCCTCACTACACATTTTAATTTTGGTATTCACTTTTAAATCCCTTGCAGTATTTTTTTATACCAGTCAGCATCTGATGAACTGTTTCTGTATATTTTCCTATCTCCTCTCCCACCCACATTGATATGTATGGAAATTACATCTTTTGATGCAAATTGTTAATCCCTCATGTTTTCTCCTGCAAGGTATAGTTTTCTGAGTAGATGGTCAAAAGCATAGGTTGAGGGCTATGCTACATACTCTCATAGCACGCTGTATTTTCATAATTTATAATACTTGTCACTTCTAATTATTATTTTAATGCATTGTTCAACTAGATATTCAGCACCTTGAGAGTAAGAGGACTTTATTATTTACTGCTGTATTCCCAGTGTCTTTCATAGTGCCTTGGACACAGTAAGCACTCAATCACTATTAAGTGAATACAAAGATGATTAAGTGGGGAAAAAAATGAATGCATGAAAAAGCTAAGAAGAGAGAATTTCCCTGCTGAAAGTAGATGTTAATCAACCATTTTTCTGGCTGTATCAGTCTTGACCGGTGTAAGGGCACAATAGGGTGTAAGTAAACTCACAACCCACCTACTTTCTTGCCAAACATGCTGATCCATTTCAAAACATAGAACAAGTTCTATTTCTAGTCACACCTCATAGTTATGGTACAAAGAAAAAAATTGTCAAATCCTTGCATATTTTTTAATGTTATTATTATAGTCTAGTACTTTTGTTTACTCAAGTGTCTTCATAAGTTTTCACAAAGGAAGTGGGAAGAAGCCTTTAGGAATTAATAGCCTACAACCGTATCAGCAAAGAAGAACTACTTGCATCTCCAAAAGAATACATTTATTTTGAAAGTTGTTTTGTTCATATGAAATAGCTATTTAGTGAGACTATCCCTCTGATTCCTTTGGAAAAGTGTCTCTTTACTGTGATTTCTTTTTCATGAACCCTTAAACCATGAAAAATATATTTCAGTCAAGTGTAGAACAATAAAAAAGATGAATTTGCTCATTCTTTCCAGTGATGTCTGAAGTTAAAAGACAAAGATATATGTGTGAAACACCTGGCTCAGTTTTGCAGAGACAGCAATCCATAGGCAGTTCAGAAATGATGTAACACTTTAAAGCTCACAGTTGCTACTGTTCAGGTAAGTTCTCCTCCACACTGATCGGAGAGACATTTCGTGGACCAGCTTGCACCCTGCTTATATATAAGTTAACATCCTATTAATTTTTTTTAATTCAGTGCATGTATGATTTTATATTTAAGTTTACAGTTGAACATAGCTATAACTTTTAAATTATAATGAAATTAACCTAAATGGGTTTAAGTTAGATGCATTTTTCCTTGACAATGAAGTTTATTTACTCTGATGGTAAAAGGTAAAGTAAAAATATTAAAATCTGTCTAAAATTATATGTAAATACCATGAGTTGATTTCATATCAAATAATTTAAAATCTTTTAACTATCTAAGATACTCATCATTTTGTACCCCCAAATTTGGTGCTTTTAAGGAGTATATTAGTCAAGTTGCACTATCCTGTCTTCACTCTGAATGAAAAGACTAGAATACTAAAATCACACTCTCCCAAAACTGACCACTTCCAAAATTAACCATGTTCATGTGTGTTCTATCTTACATCTTAAAAAGATTGGGTTTATTTACTGTTCTGCTGAAAGTATTTTCTTTCTAGTCCCATGAATATTGCCGTAAATGCTTTTTATTTGTTATTTGCATAATTTGCTTTGTTTCATAGTTTTTAAAAACGGTCATCATAATGTGCTCTAAGGTTTTTTATCCTTCAACAAAATTTACATCACTGGTTATTCTCTAATACTGTAATTGCCAATGATAAAGTCTTCTCTGTAAACCTGGAAATTTTCACGTAATTGCTTCCATGTTTTATAAAAGACATACCAGATGATTAATGCCTGGTCTACTGTGAAACCAGCTTTGAAAATTACTTAAATAACTTTCACTTAATACCCAGGGCCATAATCACTAATGAATCACATAAGTTGAAAATGATGCAAACGATTCTTTCTACAAATATTTAGCAAAAGAGTAGCAAAAATGTGCCTCAGCTCAAAACTGTTATTTATTTATTGAGGGCATTGCACAACTTAGGCTAATTATGATCATTAGTTTTAGATAAATGCATTACTAAGCTTCCCTTCGACTCTTAAACATTCCTCAAATCAACTTGCCATGGAAAACTGAAATGATCCTATTTAAATACTTCAAAATATAAAATATGCTTTATCATTCTTAAGACCACTTATGTTTTTTCGTTGATTTACCTAACAACGAAAAATGGAATAGCAGAGTGTAACGGAGGCCACAATGGTCAGTGATACGAAATTTAACTCAAAAACTGTGACCTATTTTTAGAGGTACTTGTTATGAAGATCCTATAACATATAACAGCAAATACTTGAAGGAATAACTTCCGTTAAATCAGTGACTTTACCGTGAATCAGGAACTACTGATCAGTGTTTAACTTTTAACTTGCTAGGTCCCATCTAGGTGCCCAGCTTCTAGGCATCATAGCATGAGTGGCAAGAACTGGACTGTAATAAAAAACAACGGAGCGCAGGGGGATTGAGGATTGCAAAGGGGGCATAAATAAGGTATACAGGAAGAAGGTGCTTCCTAATAGTGAACCACAGAATTTCCAGCAATAGTCACTGACAATACGGGAGTGAGGCAGGCGAGCTCCGCGCAGCCCTCACTGCACCCCGAGCCGCCCGCAAGCCCGGAGGGGCACTTGCTTCCACAGCTATTCGCTCTCAAGTGAGAAAAGCGGAAAGAGTGTGATGTGTCAGTTTATCTTTCTCGACTTAATAGAGAAATCATTCGTTACCGCCAAAGAACCAAATGAATAAAGGGGTGGGGAGAAGACTGAGGGGCACTCGCTGCTTTTTCCACGTGCAAGTGCACTTCAAGGTGGGAAAGAAGGCACTTAGGTAAACACATAATATTTAGTTATCCAGCAAATTTTATTAATAAGTCTTCTAAAACATTATTTGTTATTGCTGGACTATGTGTATATATGTGTGTGCACATATGTGTATATATATGTATATATACATATTTAATATATATTAAAATAAATCATATGAAATACATATAAATACAACATATATAAATATAGTATCTATATAAATGTATTTATATATTTTAAAATCAAGAAAAGGATGCGAGCAAGACCAATGTGCTTCTAAGCCTGTGGTAGCCAAAGGATAACTCAGTCAAACTGGTATTTCAGTGGTGATGTATGTATCTCAGATAATCTCAAACCTATTTATTAAATTTGCTTGGAGGCTGGCGTACTGCTTTCATATTTATTTGGGGGCTTTAAACTATGTTTAAGGCACTGCACCCCTCCACACACACACACAGGAACAAGGAACCCCAAATTCAGTAGTGGAATTTTCAAATCACATCACCCACACCTCAGCCTGGGTTCCCCAGAACGCAGATGCTGAAGTAAAGACCGCTGTTGGCATTGCATTAAAGATACAAACCCAGGGAGCCTGAGTGGGAAGACAGGAGAGAGGAAGTTAGAAAGATGAGCAATTCGGAAAGCTGCTACTAAGTGCTGGTAACTGCGTGGTTACGTGGGACTTGCAAAAACAAGAAACTACATTTTAAGGCAATCTGTCCAGTGATGTGAAAACGGAAGGATTTATTCAGTAGCTCCTGTGTCCCACTGGGAAAGGTTCCTGCCAGGGAATGTTCAGCCGCTTGTTCCGGGTGCAGCAGCAGTGGGTACCAGACGGTGCCCAGAGGCCCCACACCTCCTTACCTACAGGAGGAGCACCGGCGGGAGCAGGGACAGTGCTGTCAGCCTGCGCCGGGGCCAAGTGCGGAGGCCATGGGCGGAGGCCACCAGGACAGCCGGATTAGGCAGATCACGTGGGATCAGTGAGGCCCTGGACCACGAGCGAGGGGATCTCCTGTAGGCCAGATCAAAGGACATGGAATCGTTTGTTTTTTCATTCAAAAATCGCATCAAACCCTACTAAAAGGAATATGTGTTTTTTTTAAGTTTCATAGAGTTTTGTATAGAATACATTAGGAAATCATTTATCTAGCTTTTTTTTTTTTTACAATTTATTTTATGTTAGTATCATTAACCTACAATTACATGAGCAATATTGTGATGATTAAACTACCCCCTTCATCAGGTCCCCCCCACCAACCCTATTACAGTCACTGTCCATCAGTGTAGTGAGATGAGAATCACTACTTGTCTTCTCTGAGCTGTACAGTCCCCCCCGTGAAAGGTCCTGTGCCACCCTAGGCTCTGAGGTGGACAGATGTCATTCCCTCTAAGAGGCCAGTATATAATTAGGAAGACAATGCATACTGTTTTCTAACCTAATATGTTTTTTTAAACTTAGCAGTGCCATTTTTTTCATAACAGGAGTTTTAATTTTTTTATTTTTGCCTTCAGTCACCAAGAAGAGAGCCAGGTTCTCCTTGTGTCTGGCTCTTTACTGCTGATTGAATTTCTCTTTTGTAACTGTAGAGCTGAATGGTACTTTTCCTTGCCTGATTCACAAAGTCAGAGCTAACAGCTCAGAATCATTAAACTGCAGTGCAGTAAGTGATAAAGTCAAAGATACCACACAGCCAGCTACATGGAGTGGGTTACATTCCACCAGAGTTCTGTGGAAACTGAGGTAGGTAGAAAAAAATAAGAAAAAGAAAATTCTGAGACCAGTGCAGCCGCCCACACGTAGGCCCTGGCAAGGCGCCTCGGGACCCAGGGCTCCTTGTTCTTCATTTCTCCCTAGTGTTTGAGGAAGTTTTATCGCCACCACGTCCTGGCGTTAGAGATCCGCTGGTCAGATAATCAAGACACAACCTGTGACCCGCACGTGAGGAGCCTCTGGGGTCCTGGTTGCCTTTCCTCCGCACAATACTAATCCCCCAGCCCGGTGGGAGACTCCGTATACTGACGCACATGAGAGGACGCTGAACACACACGTATGTGTACAACCCCCCTGCGCAAGTGCGAACTGAAGCCCTCCTGCGGCGTGCAGGTGACCTTATATCTAACGAATAAACGTTTCCCCTCCCCGTAGCGGGAGCCGCCCTCTTCCCCGCAGCGCTGCCTCTCCTGAGCAGTCCACTCTGGTCTGCCACGGTGTTTCTGTTTCCTCACCTGTCTAGGGCAGTGCATCTGCCTGCATACTCCGAAGTCTCAGTGTAAAATTCTTTTAATACGCGAAGACGAGAACCAAGTACCCTGTTTTGCTGTCTGCTGGTAACAAAACCAGAGAAGGTCGGAGCCTCCGTAACACGTCCCAGCGCAGCACTTAGGAAATCCTTGTTTCCATTCCAATATGACTAGTTCCTTAATTCTCCCTGACTCTCAGGACACACTTGCTGCGCGAAAAGCTTTCCAGTAGATACATCGTTTCAAGTGTTCGAGTCTTCCCCGAGGGTTTCTTTCCCCATTTCCCCATAGGCTTGAGAAAGCAAGTTCCTGGGAGCAGAAACATTTTAACTTTTTCCCAGCAATCATCAACAGCTCCCAGAACTGGTGCCAATGCTTGACAGATGCCTCTGCTTGAATTGATGGCGGCCTGAGGCAGTGAATAGGAGAGAAGGAGCCTCAGTATGGACAGCTGCCTCGATGGTGTCTGCATTTATCCCGTGATCCTGGGCGGCGCCTGCCAGAACTGGGGCTGCTCCTTCCTTCTGTTTCTTTTTCTAGAAACAAATAGATTTGTTTCTCTTCCACCCACCTCTTCCCTCTCTCCCCAATCTTTTAACACTTCCCTTTATGATTAAAAAGATTTTAGGAAAACCCTCTAACTAAAGAAGCAGTAGAAAAAATGGAAGGTGGGAGGGAGAAAGGGGGTGAAGAAAAAGGGACAGGTGGGGAGGACCTAGAAGCCTAATGCATTGTCTTCTGGACATTCTGGCTGCATAAGTGTTGTGGTCTTACAAGTTCTCTGCGTGTTTCTTTGTCTACTTGACCAGTTAAAGTCAGCTTACACTATGTCTGTTCTGATACAGATATGCATTGGTTTGGGAGAAATTTTATGCTATCTGGGTTTTGAATCTACTCATCCTCTTTGACAAGATGTATATAATGTTTCCCAGTGTGTTTCATGAATTAAGTAACAATACCATCTTACCAGGTGTTGCTAACACCTACTGCATTTATTTTTTAAACTTGAGCATAGGCCAGTTCCCAATTATTTATAGGCAAAAATAGCTTCTTTAGCAGATTTTTAAATATCCCACTTACTTGAAAAGAAAACTTATGTGTATTTTTCAGTCTGTTGGATGTTTTTGGCAATGTTAGGTGACTGGTTAGCCTGTCAGTCTAGAGTCCACATTTAATCTTTTCCCCAGGAATATTAATATAATCTTCCTCTCAAACCAGGAAGTGTGAATTCAGATTGAAAAAGATATTGAGGTCTTTTCCTGCAATTTTGCCTCTGTGATACCTCACAAAACAAAACTACTAGGAAGAAATACATCAAACTAGAATGCTTTCATACAAATGTAATATTCAAACTATGTTGAGGATAGTTATTTTTCTTTGTGTAAATTTAAAATGAGAAAGTCATATATTCCTATTTAAGTTTTTTAATAGATGAACAGAGTTTTTATATATACCCCATTGTGAAAAATTTGCTAGTAAATTTTAATGGGTGGATGCTTTTTTGTATAATTGGGGCAAAACTGGAACAAAACATTTGATATAGAAGTGATGTAAGTGTTCAGGATAAACTGTAAACATGCCTCCTGTGGATTTTAGAGTAACTGATAGGTGAAGTAATAAATGTAGCTAACTGTTGACTACTCCTAAAAGCTGCCCTAGAAGATAGTCCATTTAGCCAGGAGTTATGAAAGACATTCTTCGAATTAGTTCACTTCTAGAATTATAGAATATAGCAACACAAAATCCAGATAATGGAAAATGTCATCATCCAATGTTTGTGGTTGAAATAAGACTCAATTAGGAATGTAATCAACATATTGCTGACTCAATAGTTTTTCTTTGTAATTCAGACCTTTTGTTATTGAATAGATGAAAAAAAGCCATATAGAGTAGATAAGTAAAATATTTTAACAAAGTAAAAATAAAGATATATGTTTTTCTTGATTTCAGAAAAGGCTGGATAATGTCTCCACATCTTCAGGAGGATAAAACAGACCATAAATCTTTAATCCAAGGAATATGATTTGTGAAAGCCTTGTTGAATAGTTTTAAAATAATGATAAATACCCAGATTAAGTAAACTGGTGACCTAGGACCTTCAATGAGCCCTGTAAACCAGATATTTGTAACCTATCTATTGATACGGTGTCTCTTTTCATTCTATTTGGAAAGTGTGATTCATGACGAATCTACTATGTGCCCTTTTGCATATAGTTAGACAGTAATCTTTAAGTCCTTTCTTCTAATCCACAATTATGTAGATTGTAATGGTTCTATATTATCTGTACACTTAAACTAACATCAGTGTAAGACTAATCAACATTCATATAAAAACCTGGGTGTGTACTTAGTATGTTAATAGAACTAATGAAAATAGTGAATAGACATAATGTTGCGGGGGTGGGGGTGGGGGTGGGGGGGGGAATACGGGGAAGGCAGTATAACACGGAGAAGACAAGTAGTGATTCTATAACATCCTACTACGCTGATGGACAGTGACTGCAGTGGGGTATGTGGTGGGGACTTGATAATAAGGGGAGTCTAGTAACCATAATGTCGCTAATGTAATTGTATATTAATAATAGCAAAATTTTAAAAATAAAAAAAGAAAATAGTGAATATTGAGTATACCAAAGGATACTTAGAAACATCTAAACATTCTATAAATGGTAATACATAAGAACCTTAAAAATATCTTGAAAAATACCTGAAATTGCTCTTTTTGGAGTAAAGATAAAAACTGCAATTTTTTGCTGTTTGTGAAGAGATGTATTTATATACAACATTGTTGTTAAGTTCCTAAGATCACAGAGCAAGGGACTGTAGTACTGCCAGGTGTAAACCCGGGAAGTCTGAGTTCTGAATCTGCCTTGTAATCCACTGACTACAGCGTGGAGCTGTTTTATGGAGCGGCCAGCAAAGCCCCTTCTCCCCTCTCGTGGCTCCCTCTCTCCCAACATACACTTCATTTCCTGTCCAGGGAAATACAGCTTTTTGTTTGTTTACATCCAGACTATACTCTACCTGCACACATTTTATACCCAATGTTGCTATCAATGCACTTTGCTAAATAAAAGATAGTCACCTATCTTCAGAAAGGGATTATGTATGTCCCATAGAGACAGAAGCAGAAGCCACTTTTTTCCCCTGTCCTGTGATATTTAGAAATACTCTAGCTTGGTCACTCAAAAAATAGATGTAGTCATTAGACTTGATTGTCATGCAGACAGATCTACTCACATGTAAACCTGTGACATTTATTCTCTGACACAGAGCAGAGAAGAGGCAGGGCATAACAAATCACGTTCTAGCATTTTGCAGACAAAATTGATGTTAACAGCTAGAGAAAAATACATGGGTGGCATGGCTTCGAAAAGATGTTCTAAGATAGAATGGGGATAATATTCCAAATGCTTGCAATTCTTTAGACCTGATGTTAGAGTAAATAATACATTATTAACTGCAGTTAAATAATTTTTGAACACAGCAGAAAATTACATGTTCTAAATTTAGAATAAGAGCTTACTAGTTCTGAATTATACTTTTCTCTTTAAAAACATGAATCAAGAATAGCTTTTTTCTGTCATTCTAAATTATATCTGAAGTACTAAAAAGTACTATTTTCAAAGGTAGAAGTATGGCAGTTTTGTATATAATGATTTCCATTCAGTTAAAATGGCACCTGCCATATATATGGGAAGCATTGATTATGATAAAGACAAAATGATTTACAAAACTTAAAAATAATTCTCCTTAACAACTCCAAGATTATTGTTAGAAAAGATTTAGTCTTAAAAGTGATAAGGTATACAATACACATTATAGCCACCAAAGAAATGAAGAAAATGGTGCTTAGATTATGACATTATACATGAATGTAATTCTAAGCTTCTGCAGTTATATTTCTGGTACTTTTTATTATTGTCTCCAATGCTAATTCACAAATTTTCTCTGCCTCAGACTTCTTACCTGCTAAATGGTGATAATGACCTTGAATACTGCTTGATCTAAGACCTGTTTTCTTCCTCTGTAAAATGGGAAGTTGGTAAGCTTAGTACCTGCTTTTGTAACTACAGTCGGTGTGGCTGTGGTGTTAAAAGCATTTGCAAATATATCCTGGCATGTTTATCAAGACCGTTTGATAAAAAACCTCCATCCACTCTTTCAAGAAACCATTTCTTCTCTTAAAAGTGACAATCTATTAAAAGATTTTTATTGTGATCTTTCTCCCTCATCATTTACTACTAGTTTTTGTTTTCTGTTGTTTCCCTTTCCAGGTTAGAAACAAAGAATTGTTAGGGGCAGAAGTGTTCTGCATCTGACTATGCAGGGTCTACAATTATTTTATCTAATCCTGGTACGATTTCCCTTAATTCAGGATAATTTTCTTTCATTAACAAGCTGCAGCCACCGATGAAGCTTTTTATTGTCTGTAAAAATAATGTTTATTTTGCCTACATTATATGCCAGGTACTTTTTTGAATGTGTAAGTGTGTTCATCCCATTATCATCTCCACTTCTCAGGTGAGAAAAATGATACACAGAGAGGTAAGCTACACAAGTTCATAATACTAACAAGAGGTGGAATCAATAAATGAACACAGGCAAATTCTCTTTGAAATTATGCCTTTAATCATCATTCTCCACTGCACTAAAGAATTTAGCTAATGAGCTGGAACTCCATTTGAAATTGGCAAGTAGTATCTAAATGTTATTTCAAATAAGACATAATTATGAGCCACAGAATGAATATCCATATATGCATTCACATTTATATACTATTATTCTCACATATCAAAGACATGAATTTGTAGTTTTCCAAATCTACATAGTGACTTTTGACCAAAAAATATAGGAACTTACCACACCCCTTCTATCAGTCAATTTATACCACCCATCAAATTTGCTGAAGAGGACAGCTAGAACATTTCAGCATTTTTTTCTCATTCAACAGATTTGCCCCCGCTCCTTACATCCAAAGCCATCTACATACCAGCTTAATTCTGTATATCCATATATCATTGGTATTATAGAAATGTAGCCTGCGGAGTTCGCACAGAGACTTCCACACACCATGGTCAGGATTCCTTAAGGCTGTATTTTCTATCTTCTGTGTTTTCCAGGAGAAAATAGGTTTTGATATCACAAAATGCAAACTGTTTAAGTGTATATATAATCAATGCATACATTGTTGTTTCTATGAAAGCACTCACTTGAAAAACAAATGTGTTATGGTTTTCAAAAACTCAAAGTTGTGTTTAAACAATGTATTATTAAAATGCTTCCAATAAATACGTATTGGAAAAAAATAAAAGCAAGTTGTAAGAACACAGAGGTTAGCTCATTCCCGTGAAAAATCCCGCCATATAGGGATTCAAAGGCCATAGACTTTTCTAAAGAGTAACTGCCCACACAAGAAAAGAGAAAAAAGAAGCCAGCAAGAAACTTAAAATACTGATGCACAGAAGGGTATATATGTATGTATACACACACACACACACACACACACACACCCCACACACGCCACTAATATTTTAAATTCATGCTTAAATTGCCTAGCATTTTCTAAAGGCCACAAGATATATTGATTAAAATTTACTTTCCAGAATGTGTTCTAGAAGCTCAGGGGTAATAAAGCTTCAAGGTTTGTATCTACTAAAATTAAAAAAAAAAAAAGCCCCTAACAGAGCTTACTGCTTCAAATTATGCTAAGCCATTAATTTATTCTGGTGTATGCGAAAGGGTGTACCATACAGAGTCTTGTCCTTACTTCTTATCAACTATTGTCATTTTCCTAGGAGATACCCACTCAGAGCTAGCAGGCAGTTTAATCCTACCAACTCTTCAATGCTGGGAAAATCAGTCATCAACCTTTCCTGGTTATTAATTCTCTCTAATCTCTGCGTATTTGTTTCTTTCTTCCTCCTCCTCCTTCATCTCTTTCTCCTCGTCACCCTTCTTTCTCTTTTCTCTTACATTCCAACCGAGGCTGTGCTATCTAAAATGTATATGAGCTCTCCCGAAATACCAATATCTACCAAAGGTGCCATTTAGCAGTTCGATTCCAAACTCCTATTATTCCTAAAGGTAAATATAATCATCTTAATAATCTAACAGTAGACTGAATGGGCAGTTTATAAATCTTATTTTGTAATTATTAAAAATTATAAACTTCTAAGTTATCTCAACAAAAACAGCAATAATGTCCATAGCTTAAGGTGAAACCCACCCACTGCTATTAGTGATTGGAAGTGCTTATTACTCTACTAATAAGAGCTTCTTTAGTGCACTAAACCATTACTGAAATTCTATAGTTCAGCTCCCAAAGCAATATAATTTTCTTATTCTGTATTCGTTTCTGCCACTTCCATTACTAGAATGAAGCCTTTTACAGATGAAGTGTTCTGAATTTGAATATAAAAGTACTGTTTTAATTGTTTTTGCCAGACACACTAATGCAAAAAAATTATATTTAATATATGGCAATCCATGCAAAATTAAAAGTAGTGTTTCTTTGGTTTCAGAAATATCTCATTTTCATCTGAGTAGATGCACATAGGATTTTTTTTTTTAAGGACGATTTTGAATCTAGTCACCAGGAGAATGAAAAATGCCAACAATTAATTCATCCAATTTTAAAGCTTCAAAAAGAAATATGAAGCATTTCCGTGGGGTCACTCACTGAAAGACCACTGTGGTAGGTGTGTAAAGGCAAAACTGAGCTTTTATATCAAGAATAATAATAATAGTATGTAACGCGAATGGGGTCTGTTTGAGAAAAACTACATTTTGAATATTGACAAGATTAATGATTGATTAAATGTAAGGCGAGAGGGAAAGCAAGTGGCACGAATGCCCCCAGATGCTTATCTTAGGCGACTTGGAATATTGAGGTATCACTGATTTAAAAAGAAGGAAAAGGAAAAGTGGGAAAAAAGCAATAGAAGGTAAATATGGTCAGTAAACTTGGCATGCTGAGTTTGACGTGCCAGCTGGGAACCATGTAAATAAGAAACAAACGTGGAGATAAAATAGACTGTAATTATTAAAAACATGGACAGTGGAATACAGTAAGGTTAAATTTCTAAGTCTTTTTCTATGTCCATGAACTTGGGCAGATTCTTTAGTCATTTAGGGCCTTAATATCCTTTTTATTTTTTCTTTATCTCTTTAATGAGTTATAACCAATATATAATGTATAGTTTTGAGGTGTACAAGATAATGATTCAGTATTTTTTTAAGTTACAGAATGATTCCTATGAGAGGTCTAGGTATTGTCTGTCACCATACAAAGTTGGCACAATATTATTGACTATGTTCCCCATGCTGGGCATTACATCCTCGTGACTTATTTACTTCATAACTGGAAGGTTCAAGCAGAGTATTTGTACTTAACATAAGAATGGACAGACCTATCAAGACAAACACAGAAAATCAAATGCTTTCAAATCAGTGGGGAAGATGCTGCTGGAAAAGTGAGTTAGATATTTGAATCAAAACCCAAATCAAGTTAAGTCATTATAGCAACGTACACAGAACCACACGCACACCAACAAACAGCCAGTTTCTAGACAGGTTAAGGAATTATTATTTTTAAAGAAATAAAGAAGTAAAAGATAATATCAGTGATCATGCGATGTTGATTTTGAGAGATTTCTTTTAGTAAGAAATTTACTCAGAGTACGAAATAATAAAGAAAAAGATGAGTAAACTTGACCACATAAACATTTTGGAAACAGGACAAAACTGAAGTATAAATATCCTAATGAAACGATAAAGTCTCAATTTTAAGTATCCATATTACCTATCACAAATCAAGCAGAAAAATATTTTAAGAACACAGAGGACAAGCAGGCAACTCACAAAATTAGAAACACATTAGGAGAAATGTTTAAAAAAACAGAAACTTTGTCAATATATGTTATTTTTCTCTGGCTAAAAGTGCAGGTTTTCAAAACACAGCCACTTCTACACTGTTGAGAGACCAGGTACTATCTCTGAGGGGCCAGATGTTCCACTCTATGTAAATTTTAAAATGTCTTTCTAGCAATTAACAGTTAAAAAATTATCTTAAATAATGACATATTTTTGCAATTTTTTATCCATATTCAAGTAATTATTTTACACAATGTTTGCAGATGTATACATGGTTTTAATGCATAAGATGTGTGTGTGTGTGTGTGTGTGACTAGTAGACTATAGGTTTAATAAAATATAATGGACCACAAAATTTTAACTGTAATAATAAGCTATCAGCAATAACTTATGTATTAGAAATTAATGGAATTAAAATATTGATAATCACTTAATGAAAGCACAGCATTTTGCATTACCATCATGTTAATTTGTAACATACATTTAGAATGCAAGTGTATAAATAAGTCCTATTTGTACCTATATCTGTATCTATTTATAATTGTAAAAAGCTACAGGTACACATACACATACTTTTTTTTTTGGTATCATTTATCTACAATTACATGTGCAACATTATGGTTACTAAACTCCCCACTTCATCAAGTCCCCCCCACCAACCCCATTACAGTCACTGTCCATCAGTGTAGTGAGATGCTATAGAATCACTACTTATCTTCTCTGAGTTGTACAGCCCTCCCCGTGGTCCCCCTACATTATGCCTGCTACTCGTAATGCCCCTTTTACCCTCTTATCCCTACCTTCCCACCCATCCTCCCCAGTTCCTTTCCCTTTGTTAACTGTTAGTTCATTCTTGGGTTCTGTGAGTCTGCTGCTGTTTTGTTCCTTCAGTTTTTTTTGTTTGCTCTTATACGCCACAATGAGTGAAATCATTTGACACTTGTCTTTTTCGGCCTGGCTTATTTCACTGAGCATAATACCCTCTACCTCCATCCATGTTGTTGCAAATAGTAGAATTTGTTTTCTTCTTATGGCTGAATAATATTCCATTGTGTATGTGTACCACATCTTCTTTATCCATTCACCTACTGATGGACACTTAGGTTGCTTCCATTTCTTGGCTACTGTAAATAGTGCTGCGATAAACAACGGGGTGCATGTGTCTTTTTCAAACTGGGCGGCTGCATTCTTAGAGTAAATTCCTAGGAGTGGAATTCCTGGGTCAAATGGTATTTCTATTTTGAGTTTTTTGAGGAAACTCCATACTGCTTTCCACAATGGTTGAACTAATTTGCATTCCCACCAGCAGTGTAGGAGGGTTCCCTTTCTCGACATCCTTGCCAATATTTGTTCTTGTTTGTGTTTTGGATGTTGGCCATCCTTACTGCTGTGAGGTGATATCTCAATGTGGCTTTAATTTGCATTTCTCTGATGATTAGCGATGTGGAGCATCTTTTCATTGTGCCTGTTGGCCATCCAAATTTCTTCTTTGGAGAAGTGTCTATTCACATCCTCTGCCCATTTCTTAATTGGATTATTCATTTTTTTGTTTGTTGAGGTGTGTGAGTTCTTTATATAATTTGGATGTCAACCCCTTATCAGATACATCATTTATGAATATATTCTCCCATATTGTAGGATGTCTTTTTGTTCTACTGATGATGTCCTTTGCTGTACAGAAGCTTTTCAGCTTGATATAGTACCACTTGTTCATTTTTGCTTTTGTTTCCCTTGCCCGGGGAGATATGTTCATGAAGAAGTTGCTCATTTTTATAAGATTTTTGCCTATATTTTTTTAAGAGCTTTATGGTTTCAGGACTTACATTCAGGTCTTTGATCCATTTTGAGTTTACTTTTGTGTATGGGGTTACACAGTCATCCAATTTCATTCTCTTACATGTAGCTGTCCAGTTTTGCCAACATCAGCTGCTGAAGATGCTGTTATTTCCCCATTGCATATCCATGGCTCCTTTATCATATATTAATTGATCGTATATGTTTGGATTAATATCTGGATTTTCTATTCTGTTCCACTGGTCTGTGGGTGTGTTCTTGTGCCAGTACCAAATTGTCTTGATTACTGTGGCTTTGTAGTAGAGCTTGAAGTCTGGGAGCGTAATTCCCACTGTTTTATTCTTCCTTCTCAGGATTTCTTTGGCTATTCAGGGTCTTTTGTGGTTCCATATGAATTTTAGAACTCTTTGTTCCAGTTCGTTTAAGAATGCTGTTTGTATTTTGATAGGGATGCATTGAATCTGTAGATTGCTTTTGGTAGTATGGCCATTTTGACAATATTTATTCTTCCTAGCCAAGAGCATGGGATGAATTTCCATTTGTTAGTGTTCTCTTTAATTTCTCTTAGGAATGTCTTGTAGTTTTCAGGGTATAGGTTTTTCACTTCCTTCATTAGGTTTATTCCTAGGTATTTTATTCTTTTTGATGCAATTGTGAATGGAATTGCTTCCTGATTTCTCTTTCTGTTATCTCATCATTAGTGCAAAGGAAAGCAACAGGTTTCTGTGTATTACTTTTGTATCCTGCAACTTTGCTGAATTCAGATATTAGCTCTAGTAGTTTCGGAGTGGAGTCTTGAGGGTTTTTTATGTACAATATCATGTCATCTGCAAATAGTGACAATTTGACTCATTCTTTACCAATCTGGATGCCTTGTATTTCTTTGTTTTGTCTGATTACCATGCCTAAGACTTCCAGTACTATGTTGAATAAAAGTGGAGAGAGTGGGCATCCCTGTCTTGTTCCCGATATTAGATGAAAAGCTTTCAGCTTCTCATTGTTAAGTATGATGTTGGCTGTGGGTTTGTCATATATGATGCTGAGGTACTTGCCCTATATACCCATTATGTTGAGAATTTTTATCATGAATGGATGTTGAATTTTGTCAAATGCTTTTTCAGCATCTGTGGAGATGATCATGTGGTTTTTGTTCATCTTTTTGTTGATGTGGTGGATGATGTTGATAGATTATTGAATGTTGTACCATTGTTGCATAACTGAGATGAATCCTACTGATCATGGTGTATGATCCTCTTGATGTATTTTTGAATTTGGCTTACTAATATTCTGTTGAGTACTTTTGCATCTATGTTCATCAGGTATATTGGTCTGTAATATTCTTTTTTGGTGAGGTCTTTGCCTGGTTTTGGGATTAGAGTGATGCTGGCTTCATAGAATGAATTTGGAAGTATTCCCTCCTCTTCTATTTTTTGGAAAACTTTAAGGAGAATGGGTATTATACCTTCTCTGTATGTCTGGTAAAATTCAGAGGTGAATCCATGTGGCCCAGGGGTTTTGTTCTTAGGTAGTTTTTTGATTACCGATTCAATTTCGTTGCTGGTAATTGGTCTGTTTAGGTTTTCTGTTTCTTGCTTGGTCAGTCTTGGTAGGTTGTATTTTTCTAAGGTGTCCATTTCTTCTAGGTTTTCCAGGTTGTTAGCATATAGATTTTCATATTATTCTCTTATAATTCTTTGTATTTCTGTGGGGTCCGTTGTGATTTTTCCTTTCTCATTTCTGATTCTGCCTATGTGTGTAGATTCTCTTTTTCTCTTAATAAGTCTGGCTAGGGGTTTATCTATTTTGTTTATTTTTTCAAAGAACCAGCTCTTGGTTTCATTGATTTTTTTCTATTGTTTTATTCTTCTCAATTTTATTTATTTCTTCTCTGATCTTTATTATGTCCCTCCTTCTGGTGATTTTGGGCCTCATTTGTTCTTCTTTTTCCAATTTCAGTAATTGTGTCTTTAGACTATTCATTTGGGATTGTTCTTCCTTCTTTAAATAGGCCTGAATTGCAATTTGCTTTCCTCTTAGAACTGCCTTTGCTGCGTCTCTCAGAATTTGCACCTTTGTGTTGTTGTTGTCATTTGTCTCAATATATTGTTTGATCTCTGTTTTAATTTGTTCATTGATCCATTGATTATTTAGGAGCATGTTGTTGAGCCTACATGTATTTGTGAGCCTTTTTGTTTTCTTTGTACAATTTATTTCTAGTTTTATACCTTTGTGTTTCTGAAAAATTGGTTGGTAGATCTTCAATATTTTTGACTTTACTGAGGTTCTTTTTGTGGCCTAGTATGTGGTCTATTCTGGAAAATGTTCCTTGTGCACTTGAGAAGAATGTGTGTCCTGCTGCTTTTGGGTATGGAGTTCTGTAGATGTCTGTTAGGTCCATCTGTTCTAGTGTGTTGTTCATGCCTCTGTGTCTTTACTTATTTTCTGTCTGGTTGATCTGTTCTTTGAAGTCAGTGGTGTGTTGAAGTCTCCTAAAATGAATGCATTGCTGCCTATTTCCTCCTTTAATTCTCTTAGTATTTGTTTCACATATGTAAGTACTCCTGTGTTGGGGGCATAGATATTATAATGGTTATATCTACTTGTTGGATTGACCCTTTTATCATTATGTAATGTCCTTCTTTGTCTCTTATGACTTTCTTTGTTTTGAAGTCTATTTTGTCTGATACAAGTACTGCAAGTCCTGCTTTTTTCTCCCTATTAGTTGTATAAAATATCTTTTTCCATCCCTTCACTTTTAGTCTGTGTATGTCTTTGGGTTAAAAGTGAGTTTCTTGTAGGCAGCATATAGATGGGTCTTGTTTTTTTTCCATTCAGTGACTCTATGTCTTTTGATTGGTGCATTCAGTCCCCTTACAATTAGGGTGATTATCGATAGGTATGTACTTATTGGCATTGCAGGCTTTAGATGCATGGTTACCAAAGGTTCAAGGCTAACTTTCTTAGTATCTAAGAGTCTAACTTAAATTACCCAATATGCTATTACAAACACAATCTAAAGGTTCCCTTGTTTTTTTTTTCTACCTCCTTTTCCTTCCTCCTCGATTCTTTATATATTAGGTATCATATTCTGTACTCTTTGTCTATCCCTTGATTGACTTTGGAGATTGTTGTTTTAATTTTTGCATTTGCTTAGTAACTAGCAGTTCTACTTTCTTTACTGTGTTTTTATTACCTCTGGTGACAGCTATTAAACCTTAGGAATGCTTCCATCTATAGTAGTCCCTCCAAGATACACTGTAGAGATGGTTTGTGAGAGGTAAATTCTCTCAGCTTTTGTTCATCTGGAATTTTTTTAATACCTCCTTCAAATTTAAAGGATAATCTTGCCATATAAAGTATTCTTGGTTCAAGGCCCTTCTGCTTCATTGCATTAAATACATCATGCCACTCCTTCTGGCCCGTAAGGTTTCTGTTGAGAAGTCTGATGATAGCTGATGGGCTTTTTTTTGTATGTTATCTTATTTCTCTCTCTGGCTGCTTTTAATAGTCTGTCCTTATCCTTGATATTTGCCATTTTAATTACTATATGTCTTGGTGTTGTCTTCCTTGGGTCCCTTATGTTGGGAGATCTGTGCACCTCCATGGCTTAAGAAACTATCTCTTTCCCCATATTGGGGAAGTTTTTTACCTCCTCAAAGACACTTTCTATCCCTTTTTCTCTCTCTTATTCTTCTGATACCCCTATAATGTGAATTTTTTTTCCTTTTGGATTCATCACAGAATTCTCTCAATATTCTTTCATTCTTAGAGATCCTTTTTTCTCTTTGTGCCTCAGCTTCTTTGTATTCCTCTTCTCTAGTTTCTATTTCATTTATTGTCTCCTCCACTGTATCCAATCTGCTTTTAATATACTCCATTGTGCTCTTCAACGATTGGATCTCCGACCGGAATTCATTCCCAAGTCTTAAATATCTTTCCGTACCTCCATGAGCATGTTAATGATTTTTATTTTGAACTCCTTTTCAGGGAGAGTCATGAGGGCAATGTCATTTAAATCTTTCTTAGGCATGGTATTAATAATTTTACTCTGAACCAGGTTACTTTGGCATTTCATATTTTATATGGCGCCCTCTATTGCCCAGAAGCTCTACTCCCTGCAGCTCCTCAGCCCCAGAAGTAATGTCGGGGGGTCGCAGGGCAGTGGTATTGGTGCCTGGGGGAAGGAAAAAACTGTTTCCTGCTTCCTGGCTGCTATGCCTGTCTCCACTGTGTGAACCAGTGGGCCGTGCACACAGGTACAAACCTCTGTGCTTTGCGTTTGTAGTTGCTGCAGATAGATCTTCCCTCTGGCTGGGCTAATGCCAGGGTAGGGTTTGCCAGTTTGTGAGCCAGGTGCAGCTGGCTGGGAGAAATGTGCAGTAGGCTGTGTATCACGGAGGGGCTCCTTGGAGCTGTGTAGCCAGCCAGGGAGCTGGAGCACCTGAAGATCATCTAAGGAGGAAGATTTCTCTTTCCACCTTAAATGTGAGAGTCTATATGGCAAAGCTCCCAATCTGCTGGGCAGAGTGCACCCAGACAATTTCGTCTACCTGTCCTCTCTCCTGAGCAGTAAGCTCTCTGCAATTCTTGCCCCTTTAGCAGCCCTCTTGCTAAGGGCTTCCTTGTTAGGAAGTCTCAGACTGCCTGCCTTTCTTTGGTCCCAGAGCAGCTGGATATGGTTCCCTGCTTTCCACAGGTGGCTGGAATCTCAGTCTCTCCAGGAATTCTGCCTGTCCTAGCTTTCCAACCCCATAATCATGAGAGTATCATGCAGGCACCATGAAATGTAGGTTTGTGCTCCCAGAGCAGATCTCCGGAGTTAGGTATTCAGCAGTCCCAGGTCTCCACACCTTCCCTGCTCTGTTTCTCTTCCTCCCACTGGTGAGCTGGGGTGGGGAAAGGGCTTGGGTCCTGCTGGGCCACAGCTTTGGTACGTTACCCTGTTCTGTGAGGCCTGCTCTTTCTCCAGGTGTATGCAGTCTGGTGCAGTCCTCTTTCCTGTTGCTCTTTCAGGATTAGTTCTATTAATTATATTTCTGTATTATATGCGGTTTTTGGAGGAAGCCTGTGCATCACCTCTCATGCCACCATCTTTAATTCCCCAGAATAATGAATTTATATTTTTATATGTCCATATATTATAGAAATCAAAAAGAAAATATCACATGAAAATAATTCATAAACATTATTCCTTATCCTCTTTGGAAGGTGTAGGGCTCATATTTTCTGGGTCGGATTCTAACCTCCAGTTTTTCGTGGGTGAAATCTGGATCACAGGGACAAAAGAATTGAAGCACTTCAGATAATTAAGTTACTACATACATTAACAGATGAACAGGTCAGCTCAAAGATTATGAGTCTAGCATGAAAGTGGGCCCTTTGTGTCAACTCTTACATGTTGGTATTTTCAGTGGAAGAGCTATATACAGATGATTTTAGAAAACTTTTACAATAACTGTGACTATATCTCTTCTTTGAGATTTGACATGAGCTCTGTAGGAGGTTAACAATTAGTTGGGTGTTTAATCTTGTTTATTTGAATGCATTCCTGTCCTCAGAGAAACATAAGGAAAATTAACAATGAACATTATTTAAATGCATGTGTACTGTTTGTTAACATCCAACAGCCATTTTCCTCTCATCCTTACAAACTCTGATGTGGATTTAGTATATGACTCACCTCCCTCAAAAAAAAAATGTTCAGAAAATTGACATTATTGCCAGTTCTGATATTACTGTCAGCTCCAGAGATAGGAGCAATTGATGTAAAGATAAAATCATTCCCATTGCAAATAATCATTCCCATTATAGTCTAAATTTAGCCTATGAGATACCTGGGAAAATGTAGAGAGGTTTCCTGGAAACAGTTTTACATCCACTAATAGAGACTGTGTAATGAATTGTAGTCTTCCTCCTGTTATGTTGTCATCTCTTATTACAAAGTCTGAAATAAGGGCACCCATATTCCAGCAAATCTGAGTGTGAAGAGAATACTGAAAATAGCAGAGATTAGGAATTGAAAACATAGGTAATTTGGAAGACCCTGCTGGGCACAAATAAACTTTGCTTTTTAAGGCCATGAAAAGTAATATACTCAATAATTTAAATTAAGAATCTAAAATTCTATGTGCAACACATATTTTATTGGCAAACAAAGTGTAAAACTGCATAAAACATTGCATACAGTACATTACAAGGCATGTTGCAATATAAGTCCAATAAATTCTTAGGCACACTAAGTTTTATGGAATCTTTTCCTATGTGAGATGAATTTATTTGCTGAATCCAGTAAACAGCAAGGTACTGAATAACATAATTCTAATTTTCACATCAGAATATACTTTCCACAATGTAATTTGAGTTTCTTGCTATGATAAAAGTGTAGGTTAAAGTTCTAAGATATTTTAACATATTGTAATTTTGAAACAAAGTGTGATTGTACTTTGGGGATAACTTCCTCTGATTGATTTAATTGCATAACTAGAAGAAGTCTTTAAAAATCCTGTACATTTACAAGAATTACATTTGGAATTTACTTAATGTAGTAAAGCGTGCAAGCAATTCTTTCTGAAGCAACACAGAGCTCTCCTTGATCAGGGCTTTTCTGAAACCCTTTTGATCATGATTTTTCCTGAGGCAATTTATGTGAATGCTTTCACTTACAGACTGTGCCCCATTCATAATTCTGTTTTCATACACCTTTGGAATAAAGTTTCTCTGCATCTTTTTTGGGGTTACTTATTCAGTGATGAAAGCAAATAATTACCTTCACTCAAGAAGCTTACACCAAAGAATTAATCTATTTTAAAAGGAAAACATAATTAAAGGGCATAAACTGTGAAAAATATACTTACTGAAGTTATGCTTTTAGAAACAACTAAAGCTGAGACATAAGAATTAGTGACATTAATATTTTTATATATTATAAAAACATTGAAGCTTGACCTTAAAAAGTAATCTGACAAATTAAATGATGTTGTTTATCTAATGATCTGGGAAAATTTTAAAATCTTTGCATACTACACACTTCACTGCCTTAAAGGGAAAATAATAACAGTGGCAGAACTGATCAGACCAAAATGAAATGGATGTGTTCTTAAACATGGCAGTAATTATTCAGAATATTTTTATTTTCTAATTTTCACCAGATAATTTTGTCTTTAAAGTGCTATGTATTAATTATGTATATTAATTAAGTACTGGTCAGCTGTTAAAAATACATATGACATGAATAAGATATGTGAAACACTCTCGGAGCTACTATAGATTTCTTGCAAGTATCATAGAACTTCCCAGGTTCCAGATCATTAGTAACTTGTTCTGACCCAGCTGTACATAGAGCTACTCCTCCCCAAAGCTATATTCTCAGTTTTACCGCTTTAGCTAATTAGACCCTTGCCTAGATGTCTGGGAGCCTACTCTCGGTTACTGCTGCTTTTGGAGGCCAACTTGCCCATACCTTGACTCTCTGACATTTGTGATCACTTCCAGATATGGAAGAAGCCCAACATGTGGGGTGTGGGTGGGGCTCTGGAGAAGCTGACGAAGGGGAGGACGTCTAAGGAAGCTACTCTGAAGAAGAGAAGCACCAGTTCCTCACAGAATGTACCCTGACTGATAAGAAACAGTAGACGAAACAATAAAACTTTCTCTTTATTTCCGTCCTATGGACTGTTCTGTGACATTGTCTCTCAACTGCCTATCTGGTGATGTCCTATGGTCTCCTTGCCAAGGGACCGCCCTGGTTCTACGACTTGGCACGAAGTGGTGGCCAGGGAGGTAGCATGTCCTTGCACTGTTCTCCATCCCGCCCCCTTCATTTCCTTTCCCTCTCACTCTTGCATGCCTGGGATCGTCTCTACCAAAATTAACACGGTAGCACTTAACCTTTGCCTCACACTCTGTTTTAAGGGAGTGTGGGATAAGACTGTAGATTATGAAATGACCATGTTTATTTATATTGGGAAAGGTACTATCAAATTGACCATAATAAATAATGTATTAATAGGAGATTTTCTTTAGAAATATTACCATAAATGCACATTTTACTTTAATTTCCAATCATACTTGCTAGTTCAACCTAATAAAAATTATCTAAATTATGTCAAAAACATTCAAAGAAGCTTAAATCTTTTGTCTCTGAGTGTAAATACATATGTATACTTAAATACTGAATCACTTCCATTTTCGCATAAGAATAGTCCCTCTCTTAAATTGTGTAAGTTGTCATTATCTTGTATCAACTAAATTTTTTTCCAGGTCAATCAAATAAGTGGGAAAAACTTCCCTGAGAGGTTAGAAGTAGATTGAGTTTTTAAGGATTTCTTATATTACACTTTGCAGCAACAAAAATGTAATTCTGTGACCTTTCAGATGTGTGCTAAAATGAAAACGCCTGTCAATTGTTGATATTTTCATTTTTTACCAGTGAATTCCTTCCATTTTTATCACAAAAATTTTACTCTTAGTCCATGTTGTCTTTTATAAAGATAACATACCATATCATAAACTCTTTATCCCACATCTTTTCCAATCCTTATTTTCAGTTTGTTGACTTTTGGACAGAATCGTTACAGTCTTATTTTTCACAAATAAAATAATAGATTTTGAAGAGTATTTTACTAGAGAGCACTTAGCTTGGTGTGTTTTTTTTTTCCTTCAGAGGACCTGATAAGATATGACATGTTATTAGCCAAAGAATTCAGTACATTTCAAATTTCAAAAGGAAATTAGAGGTGGCCAATAAAAGTCACAGATTTCGTAAAGTTAAATTAAATTTAAATTTTATAATTTGATATTGTGACAAATATGCTAATAATTTGAAGTTCCAATTAAAACTATTTAAAAGTGCAATGTTAACCTTATCATATCATATAGATAAGTGTAGTATTATGTAGGTAAATGATATGCTTAGTAAGTTATCTTTTCACTTGGAATCTCAGGAAAAAATTTTAAATAGTTTGCTCATTGCATACCATCATCACTGACCAGTGTAAAGACCGTGATATTTTATTACATATATGTATTTTTTTCTTTCCATATACCTATATCTCTCCCCTCCTTTAGAGTTGGAAGGTATCATAGAGATGCTTATATTTCTAACAGTCTTATTTTAGAGAAAAGGCAAAAAAGCACAGAGACTGATTTGATCGACATCCCATATTAGTTTGTTAGATTTGGAAATTCAGCCCGTCAGCTGGTCTGTGGGCTGTGTTCCTTCCCTCCATAGGTGATGTTGAATAGCGGAGGGGCACGGAAACTTCTAGACCAGGGAAACTTTCTTCTAGGCAAAACTTTTTCACCAATAGACACCTTCCAGACTCATATCCTTTCAACTTAAATTATAAATACATTTCTGTATTACTGGGAATTAGAGACTGACAAAAGAGAAATATCAAAGTCCATTGTACCTGTTTCCATTTATTTCTTTCCTAAAATGCTGAGTCACTTCCGGTTCTGCATAAGGATACTTCCTCTCCTAAATTGTATATGCAGCCACATCCTATGTCAGCCAATCAAAATTTTTTTTCAGTCAATCAGGTAAGAGTAGACTTAGTATCACTTTACATGTCATAAGGCACAAAATATTTCTCAAAGTCAATGACTGAGTTAGTGAACTGCAGAAAAAAGTATTTGCTACAAATTTCCTTTATCTTCAGGTTATGTATAAGGAAGGAAATATTTGCATAAGAATCTGAGGAGAAAATCTCAATATTAACATTTAATTGAATACTTATGATTAAAATTTTAATCCCAGAAAGTAATTAAATTTTCTTCAAAAATAATTTTTGATTGATTCTTTCTGCAGCCACACTGAGAAAATGCATAAAAGGTATTAAAGCCTAAAAATCTTAAGTACATCTCCAAGAACGTATGTCATTTTCTTACCTATCGGCTATGCAGAGCCTAAGAGATGCATACATATCACCTTAACAATTTGTTTTGCTTTCCACATAAATGAAAAACATTAAAAATGTCTTCCAAACAACATGAAAAAAAGAGATGATGTCATGATTCACTTTATGCTTCAACTTAATTGGGCCATTAGGTGCCCAGATATTTGGCCAAACATTACTCTGGGTGTGTCTGTGAGGGTGTTTTGCCTGAGATTTCTCCTGCCTGAAGACTTTGAGCAACTATACGGGTCTTTTCCTGCCTTTGGACTTGAACTGAAACATCAGCTCTACTTGGATCTTGAGCCTGACGGCTTTCAGTCTGGGACTTACACAATTGGCATCTATCTACCATCTATCATTTATCTATGCGTCTTACTGACTCTGTTTCTCTAGAAACTAACACAGATGGTATGGCCAACTCTTCTTGCATTTATAAATTAAGCTTGTTAACTTCCCATAAAGAGGAAAACAAAATGATGGCTTAGTAAATCAACTAAAATCTTCCAGGAAATCTGAGCACTACATTAGGAAAATATGAAGAGAAAATGGAAAGATGAAAAGCAGAGTGAAATTGAAGAAATAAAGGGCATGGACTTAGAAAAGCAGGGTTGGAGTCCCAGCTCTGGGATCATGGCCAAAACTGAAACCAGTCAGAATCCCTTTTTAGTCCCTGAAGAATATGCATCACTTTTTCTGCCGTACACACATCATTAATTAATTTACTCACTTACTACTCACATCAACGAAGGATGTGAATGTGCATTTTAAACCCAAATTGCCTTGTAAAAATAATGTCTGTATCAACAGAACTAAAATAATAATGCAAATGGAATAAAAGTCAGTAAAGGAAGAAGAAATGAAGGGAAGATGATCATCTATGTTTCGTGTAAATGCTGTGGAGTGAGCGCACACGCAGGGCAGCAGAAGCACACAGACAGAGGTGCTCACTCCTTTCAGTGCCTTTCCGGAAGAACCCCGTGAGAGCTGCTTACCTTGAGATTCGAGTATGGAAAGGGAGCCTGAAAATTCATAAGTATTTAAGTTGTGGCTAATTATAAATCAATTATGAACTTTTTTCAATATCTTGGTTTTAAAAAAAGCAAATCTAACATCTGATTGTGGGTAATTAATGACAATAAACAGACTCTTCACCAAAGTCTAGATCTTTCCTATCATGCTATTAGGCAGACATCGCTTCTTTAACCTAATATGGATCTGAAGAAAATTGTAATAAAATACCTTGCTTAATCGATTACCCCAATAATGGTAAAATCACCATTATGATTTTTGAAAAATTATGAAGTAATAAATCTGCATCCACAGAGAAATAGTAAGCTTTCCAAAAGGTAGAATTCATGCCTGTTATTAAATAGTGATGAAAGAGATGGCCGTGCCAGTAGAGAATAATACAAGAATCTTTAAAAAAGAACTGCCAGCAAGCAAAATAGATTGGTAAGAAAATATGATTCTAAGATGTTAAACATAAGAGAGGACAATAGGAAAATGTTCACTGTTTGATACAGAAGAAAGCAAAAAATCAAAAGGGTTTACAAGTGCATCTCTCATCTTTTTCTCTGTTTTTAAAATGTTCCATTCATCATGCAAGACAACACAAAAGGGGCTAGCGGGATTAGGAGGAATTGGGGAGAGAACTAATATTTAGTAAGTACCTTTCTTGTAATACATGGTGACATATTTTACTCTTTTTAATCCTCCTAACAATCTCATGGTATATCAGTATTTTATGAAAATGGAAAGGGAGTGTGTATAACTTGTCTAGTCACTGTTTTTTCTAAAAAAAAAGTGTAGCTGGTTTAAAATCTAGATATTCTTTCACTTTAGAAGTTCTACTTTACTGTGAAGTCTATGAAATACAATCAAGGGTTGTTTACAAATTAACTAAAGACTTTTAGCCCACCAGGAACAATAAAAACATAGTATCCTTGAAATATTTACTGTTTTCAATTTAAAAATATATGATTTAATTGAAACACTTAGAAGCCAAATAAAAAAACCCTGAGAAGATTGATAAATGAATTCTCCTCATAAACAAATGCAAAGAGTGGCCTGCATTCTGGGAGTAGTCTTAATACAAATTAATGATCTGAGAAAGTCAATGTGGACTCATCCGATTTACAGACTGTAGGAGGGGAGGTAAACTGCGCCGGGGCCGGGACGCAAGGAGAACAGGAGGGGAAGTGAAAGGCGCCGGGGCCGGGACGCAAGGAGCAGCAGGTGGAATACACCATAAGGTTCGTGACTTGCAGCAGTTTGGGATTTTGAGGAAGCACCTATTTGAATCACCCACACTGATGTGTTGGTTGAATCACTTAACCTTATAAATTATTTTAGTAATGCATTTATAGAATCATTAAAATCCAAAGGGGTCACTTAAAAGCTTCATGTTTTACTGAATTTTATGAGAAAAATTACATTCTATAACAGTATTGGGAGTTTTAAAGATTCATGAAATCATCGGTAGAGGTCCCTTGAGAAGAATGTCAGTGATCTAGAGTAAATGAAATGGCACTTTTGTAGGATTGGTACTCTGAACCGTCAGTCAACAGCAAGGAAATCGGGCCAGACTGCTTTCTGAATATAATAGTCCGGCATCATAGGCTGCAGAAGACAGCGTTTGAGTGATGGGTAACAGCAGGACCCATTACTTCAGCCTTATAGAATATGGGTAGGTTTGCACCAAATACTCGCTGCTGTATTTTAGTGTTACTCGTCACTTAGAGAAACAGAGGGACTCCTAATATGTACCAGGAACATTGCTTATGTATGCCTCACTTAGTCCCCATGACAATCCTATCAGGTACGACTTTATTATCACTGCTATCTTTAAGTCAAGAAACTGAGGCTCACAGAGGCGAAGTCGTTCACTAAAAATCACATGACATAAGATGTATAAAACCTAGATTTGAATGCCTCACTATTTTCTTTCCTTTTGTTATGGAGTCAGTTTCTATAATAATTGGCTATATTAAAAAAAGATGAAGAAGAAAAGAGGACTCTTATAAAACAAAAGTTTGGCAACATGATTAATGTAAATTTTGAATGTTGTGGATAATATAAACATAAAATCACTAAAAGCCATTGCTTCCTGATAGGACAACATTTATAAAAAGAATAAGGTTTGTTTTATATTAAATAATAAGTCAGGGTAAACTGTAACTCCTGATAATGCTATAAAGTACATTATTGAAATTATCAGAAAAATATTGAGTGAGAGCTGATTATAGGGCATGCCTCCAGACCTTTTTGAGGATCACGTAAATAAGAACATGCACATTTTCTTTGAAAAAGTTTTTCATTATCATTCACATATTCTATCCTATATGTGTGAAGGATTTCCAAACACTATCATGGGAATCGGGAAATTTGATAACCCTAACATTATAGTTTAAAGAGATTCACTTTGCATTCTGAACTCATGAAAATTTATATCTTTATCCAACAATCATTTATTAGATTTCTTACTAAGGGCTGGGTATTGTGCTGGGTGAGGGGACAAAAACGTTGAAGAAGACAGTATACCTTCTTCTAGCTTCTTAGTGTCTATTGGGCAAATAAATCATAAGATGTTTTCGATACGACAGACTGTGCTTAACAGGTATAACGTGGGTACAGGACCCAGTTTTTAATGGGTAGTAATAATAATGAAACTTCACAAGGAAGCTGATACTTGAGTCACACCTTCACGTGTTAGAGATCATGGATGATATCACAATAATGGCTGGGAGCCTGCTGTTGTCAGGCATTATTCTAAAAAAGCAGTCAGTTAGTTATTTTTCTATGTTCTTTATATATTACTGAAAATCCATATAAAGAAGAATCAAGGAATTAATGAAATAAGAATAGGACTTAGTAAAATGGAAAATAAGCATCAGTGAAAAGGATGAAAAACCAATAGTTGGTTTTATGAAAAGACTGGTAAGTTAGAAAAAAATCTGGCAAGACTGATCAAGGCAGGGGGTGGGGGGAAGTGAAGAAAGTGGAAACAGGCAGTATGAAGAAGGAGATATAACTATAGACACAGTATCACAAAAATAATGCAAGAATCCCATGAAAATATTTAAATGCCAGAAACATGAAAACCTAATTATATGGATAAGTTTCTACAAAGAATACTGTAGTGGGCCCTTGTTTTTAATTTTGGCTTAATAGCATCTGGACTCCCCTATGTTCAAGACAGTCTCTGCCTTATTGGTTGAAAGGGGAACAGTATGCAGAGAGATTTTACAGTAAGAATATGTGCTACAGCACGGGCGACGGCCCAGAGGCAAGCGAGATAAGCAGGGGTGTGTAGGACACATAAATAGCATGGATGGAGAATTAAATGGCAAAAGAGAGGTGTCAAATCACGAAGGGTGTTATATGCTATTTTAAAGATTTTAGGTTTTTTCCTGGCATCCACAGTGACTCTCTGTTAGGGTAAATTGGATAATCATGATGATAATGACCATCTTGATGATTTCTACCTTTTTTTTTTAGTCTTTTACATGTGCCTAGAATAGGGAGCTCAGTGCTTTGTACAAACCATCCCAATTAACCATTACAGATACTTAAGGATAGTTCAGTTACAGGAACTTTAAAGGTAAGGAAGCAGGTCAGCATGTTTGCCAAGTTCAGGAAAAGAATATATACATACAAATGGGAACCTTAGCTTCCTTTTAGGTGCCCTGAAGATGTCTGGATACAAATATCACAGATTTGCTCTCTCCCAAAGTATGTAACATAAAAACCGAGAGGAATCCATCATCCACTAGCAGTACTGCAAGAAACCTCAGCAGGTCAAGACTCTGCATTCTCAGGCAGGGCAGGAATCCAGCAGATCTGACTGGGCACGGCCCAAGACCGGGCTTGTTGATGGGAATGAGTAAGACAGGCTTGCAGGATCCATGAGACAGTTGAGGGAGGAACTGCAAATCGTTTGTTTGAAGATGAGGGCCAGAGTCATGACATTGAAATTCTCTGACTTTGTCTGTATTCACAGGAAGATTTGGAAAATATGGATTTCTGATAAAATGCCAAGGATCACAGAATTAGTTGAGATTATGGACCATGCATTTTTAGGGACCTTTCTGCTTTGATTCTCTCCAGCGGTGCAGAGCCACCTGAGTGTAACCTCAGGGAAGGCAACTCAGGTACATTGATTCAGATGTATGTTTTATGTCTGGTGAAGTTTGGAAAAATGAGACGGCTTTGTGAACCACTTCCTTGTCTCTACTTCACAGATTGTACTCAAGACCAAATTATAAATGTTAAGAAGATGCCAGGGGGATACTGTAAACACGTTTGTGCACAATTTCATCCCTGATAGGAAAAAAATGTTACCAGTTCTACAGAGGGTAGATCAGTATTATCCCAGGAAAAAGGTAAAGCTAATTAAAGGTAACATGGCCATTTATCATTTGTACTTAGCATATCTTAAAATCCTTTCACATTCTTTTTCTGAATTATATATTTTTCTTTTTTGGGGGGTAAAAGAGAAAATATTCTGAATTCTGAGGATTTCTTTTATCCATGCCTCAATACCTACATGCGTACCATATTAGCTAAGGTATGATTTAAATGGAATTAATATGGTCTAAAGAAAAAAAATACGAATTTGGACTAAAAAACAAACATTTATGTATATCACAACAGGTTTGGCAAGGCAAAGTGATGACTTTCACGACACTATTCAATCTCTTAACTCTACTTAGGACTTTGAGGTGGATGAAAAGAATATGTGAGACAAACTGTTTTATGACATGCTAAACAAATCAACAGATGAGAGTATTTCCTAGGAAGGTAGTAAGTATAATAAACATGCTACTATAGTCTATATGTAATGCTCTATTTTATAAGCTAATGTGCTTCCTCTAAATATTCATACATGAAAATGCACCTTCAAAGAATCTCTTATATGCAAATAGTAGGTGCTAGCCACCATATAACTGAAAATAAGTCTCAGTTTTCAAAAGGTATTTCAATTAAATGCAAAAGCTGTTTGCATGTAAATAGCACTTATATATAAAAATGTAAATACTTGTTTGTATCAAATTTTCAAAAAATAGCTGTTTATTCACAAATTTATATATTTGGTTTGCTCCATTACCCAAGAATTTATTGAATGTTTATTAATCTAGGGAGTAAAAGTAGAAGGTATAATCATGAAACTAAACAAACTCAGTTTTGGAAAATGAGCAGAATCATGTAAAACTGCTTTTATCTGCCTTCTTTAAATTCAAGAAATCATTTGGTGAAATGATACTAAATTACATAAGCATTCAAATAATTTATAAAGTAACTATCAGAATCTTTAAAGTTTAGAGAAAGAGATATCTGTTAACTAAAGAAATGTGGTTCAGTACATCTTATCAACCTCAGTATGGAAAAGAGATACTTTATAAATATTGAAAGGAGAATTAACATAATTTCTTTCTCATACTTTTACCTATATGCTATTCTTTATGAAGCAAATACATATATCTTTCTCACATATATTAAATTTTATTAATGTATTCAAATCTTGAAGTTATTCAATACTTATGTATATTTTAAAAATACATAAATATTTCCACATTACTTCTCAGAGGCAGGGACACTTTTGTCTAGTTCCATCTGTATGATGACATATATTTGTGGTCTTAGTATTGTATTTTTATTCATTTGCTGAACTTCCTGTATAGCCTGGAATGTGACATATCTCTCATAACCTAGCCAAAAACTGTCCCATGTACCTCTCTCATTTGTCTTCTCTGCACCTTCTCCATGGAGAATGAAGTATACGTGATCATGAACCTGTATGTCCACAGGACGCCTGGCACATGAAGATATACAAACATGGAAACACAGTGTCTTGAAGTAGAGGGAAAGTAATTTTAGGGACAGAAGCAGCAGAGACAGACATAGAAATAGGAATGGATACAGAGAGAGAGAAACATAACATAGCAAATAGAACATGGATCTCCTGTTGCACAGAATCATTTGATGACAATGTATAGGATAGGAAAAAATAGAAAGTGGGAAGGGAGGTTTGCTAAGGAAAGATTGTTAAAGAACTTTGAAGAATACTAATAATCATTCGAGTTCATCAAGCACATACGGAGACTACACAAAATACTCTAAATACACAATCCCACTATTATCCTAGAAAAGATGAAATTTTCTTTTATTACATCAAATTAGAGGTTAAGAAACATTTATATATTACTTAAAAATGAAAAATGGGGATTGGATTAAAAATAGTGGCGTGAGAGGTGAGCCACAGGCTTCCTTCCTTTCATATAATATGAAAATATAATTAATACAACTAACCCTGAAAGAGCAATAGTAAAAAGGACTGGGCCAGACTGCACACACCTGGAGAAAAGAGTAGACCTCACGGAACAGGGTAATGTACCAAAGCTGTGGCCCGCTGGGACCCAAGTCCTTCCCCCACCCCAGGGAACTGGCTGGGGGAAGAGAAATGGGGCACGGCGGGAGTGGAGGCCTGACACAGGTGAGTACCTAACTCCGGAGATCTGCTCTGGGAGCACAAACCTACATTTCATGGTGCCTGCATGATACTCTCATGGTTACAGGGTTAGAAAGCTAAGACAGGCAGAATTCCTGGAGAGACTGAGATTCCAGCCACTTGTGGAAAGCAGGGATCCATATCCGACTGCTCTGGGACCAAAGAAAGGCAGGCAGTCTGAGAGACTTCCTAACAAGGAAGCCCTTAGCAAGAGGTCTGCTAAAGGGGCAAGGATTGCACAGAGCTTACTGTTCAGGAGAGAGGACAGGTAGACAAAATTGTCTGGGTGCACTCTGCCCAGCAGGTTGAGAGCTTTGCCATATACACTCTCATATTTAAGGAGGAAAAAGAAATATTCCTCCTTAGATAGTCTTCAGGTGCTCCAGCTCCCTGGCTGGCTACATAGCCCCAAGGACCCTCTCCATGATATGCAGCCTACTGTGCCTTTTTCCTGGCCAGCCCCACCTGGTTCACAAACCGGCACACCTGACCCTGGAGTAGGGCCAGCCAGAGGGAAGATCTGTCTACAGCAACTACAAACACAAAGCATAGAGGCTTATATCTGTGTGCTTGGCCCACTGGTTAAGGCAGTGGAGACAGGCATAGCAGCCGGGAAGCAGGAAACAGTTCTTTCTTCTCCCAGGCACCAATTCAACTCTGCTGTGATCCCTGACATTGCTTAAGGGACTGAGCAGCTTCAGGGAGTAGAGCTTCTGGGCACTAGAGGGCAAAATATACAAATATGAAATGTCAAAGGAACCTGGTTCAGAGCAAAATTATTAATACAATTCCTGAGAAAGATTTAAATGACATCGACCTCATGACTCTTCCTGAAAGGGAGTTCAAAATAAAAATCATTAACATGCACGTGGAGGTATGGAAAGATATTCAAGAACTCAGGAATGAATTCCAGTCAGAGATCCAATCATTGAAGAGCACAATGGAGTGTATTAAAAGCAGACCAGATACGGTGGAGGAGACAATAAATGAAATAGAAACTAGAGAAAAGGAATATAAAGAAGCTGAGGCACAGAGAGAAAAAAGGATCTCTAGGAATGAAAGAATATTGAGAGAACTGTAGGACCAATCCAAATGGAACAATATTCACACTATAGGGGTACCAGAAGAAGAAGAGAGAGAAAAAGGGAGAGAAAGTGTCTTTGAGGGGGTAGTTGCTGAAACTTCCCCAATATGGGGAAGGAGATAAGTCTCTCAGGCCATGGAGATGCACAGATCACCCAACACAAGGGACCCAAGGAAGACAACACCAAGACCTATATTAATTAAAAAGGCAAAGATCAAGCATAAGGACAGACGATTAAAAGCAGCTGGGGAGAGAAATAAGATCACATACAAAGGAAAGCCCGTGAGGCTATCATCAGACTTCTCAGCAGAAACCTTACAGGCCAGAAGGGAGTGGCATGATGTATTTAATGCAATGAAGCAGAAGTGCCTCAAACAAAGAATACTTCATCTGGCAAGATTATCATTTAAATTTGAAGGAGGGACTAAACAATTTTCAGATAAGCAAAAGCTGAGAGAATTTACCTCCCACAAACCATCCCTATAGTGTATTTTTCAGGGACTACTATAGATGGAAGTGTTCCTACATTTTAATAGCTGACACCAGAGGTAACAAGACCACAGTAACAAAAGTAGAACAGCTAATTACTAAGAAAATGCAAAATTAAATTAACTTTCCCCAAAGTCAACCAAGGGATAGACAAAGAGTACAGAATATGATACCTAATATATAAAGAATGGAGGAGGAAGAAAAAGGAGGAAGAAAAAAAAAGGGGGGGAAACCTTCAGATTGTGTTTGTAATAGCATATTGGGTGAGTTAAATTAGACTCTTAGATTGTAAGGAAGTTAACCTTCAACGTTTGGTAACCATGAGTCTAAAGCCTGCAAAGCCTATAAGTACATACCTACATATGTGAAACAAATACTAACAGAATTAAAAGGAGAAATAGAATGCAGTGCATTGATTCTAGGAGACTTCAACACTCCACTCTCTCTGAAAGACAGATCAACCAGACAGAAAATAAATAAGGAGACAGAGGCACTGAACAACACATTAGAAGAGATGGACCTTACAGACATCAACTGAACTCTACACTCGAAAGCAGCAGAATACACATTGTTCTCAAGTGCACATGGAACATTTTCAAGAATAGATCATATACTAGGCCATAAAAATGGCCTCAGTAAATTCAAAAAGATTGAAATTGTACCCACCAGTTTTTCAGACCAAAAAGGTATAAAACTAGATATAAATTACACAAAGAAAATGGGAAATCCCACAAACACATGGAGGCTTCACAACTTCCTCCTAAATAATCAATGGATCAATGACCAAATAAAAACAGAGATCAAGCAATGTATGGAGACAAATGACAACAATAATTCAACACCGCAAAATCTCTGGGATGCAGTGAAGGCCATGCTAAGAGGAAAGTATATTGCAGTACAGGCCCACCCCAGAAAAGAAGAACATTCACATATGAGCAGTCTAAACTCACAATTAATGAAACTAAAAGAGAAGAACAAAAGAGGCCCAAATTCAGTAGAAGGAGGTACATAATAAAGATTAGAGCATAAATAAATAAAATCGAGAAGAATAAAACAATAGAAAGATCAATGAAAGCAAGAGCTGGTTCTTTGAGGAAATAAACAAAATAGATAAATTCTTAACCAGACTTACCAAGAAAAAAAGAGAGTCTATTCACATAAACAGAATCAGAAATGAGAAAGGAAAAACCACTATGGACACCACAGAAATACAAAGAATTATCAGAGAATACTATGAAAAATTATATGCCAAAAAACTGGATAACCTAGAAGAAAAGGACAACATTCTAGAAAAATACAACCTTCTAAGGCTGACCCAGAAAGAAACAGAAAATCTGAACTGACCAGACCAATTACCAGCAACACAATTAAACTGATAATCAAAAACCTACCTAAGAACAAAACTCCTGGACCAGATGGCTTCATTGCTGAATTTTATCAAACAGTTAGTGAAGAAATAATACCCATCCTCCTTAATGTTTTCCAAAGTGTAGAAGAAGAGGCAATACTTCCAAAGTCATTCTATGAGGCGAGCATCACTCTAATACCAAAACCAGGCAAAGACACCACAAAAAGAAAATTACAGACCAATATACCTGATGAACATAGATGTAAAAATACTCAACAAAATATTAGCAAACCTAATTAAAAAATACAAAAAGATCATCCATCATTATCAAGTAAGATTTCTTCCAGGAATGAAAGGACGGTACAACATTTTAAAATCCATCAACATCATCCACCACATCAACAAAAAGAAGGACAAAAACTACATGATCATCTCCATAGATGCTAAGAAAGCATTTGACAAAAATTCAACATCCATTCATGATAAAAACTCTCAACAAAATGGGTATAGAGGGCAAGTACCTCAACATAATGAAGGCCATATATGACAAACCCACAGCCAACATTATATTTAACAGAGAGAAGCTGAAAGATTTTCATTTTAAGATCAGGAACAAGACAAGGATGCCCAATCTCCCCACTTCTACTCAACATAGTTCTGGAGGTCCCAGCCATGGCAATCAGACAACATAAATAAATAAAAGGCAATCAGATTGGCAAGGAAGAAGTTAAACTGTCCCTGTTTGCAGATGACATGATATTGTACATAAACCCTTAAGAATCCACTCCAAAACTACTGGATCTAAATATCTGAATTTAGCAAAGTTGTGGGATACAAAATTAATACACAGAAATCTGTGCATTCCTATACACTAACAATGAACTAGCAGAGAGAGAAATCAGGAAAACAATTCCATTCACAATTGCATCAAAAAAGAATAAAATACTTAGGAATAAACCTAACCAAGGAAGTGAAAGACCTATACTCTGAAAACTACAAGACACTCATGAGAGAAATAAAGAATATTCCAATAAATGGAAACACATACTGTGCTAATGGATAGGAAGAATTAGGATTGGAAAAGTGGTCATCCTGCCTAAAGAAATATACAGATTCAATGTAATCCCCAACAAAATACCAACAGCATTCTTCAATGAACTGGAGGAAATCATTCTAAAATTCATGTGGAACCACAAAAGACCCTAAATAGCCAAAGCAATCATGAGAAGAAAGAATAAAGCTGAGGCGATTATGCTCCCCAACTTCTAGCTCTACTACAAAGCCACAGTAATCAAGACAATTTGGTATGGGCACAAAAACAGACCCATAGACCAATGGAACAGACTAGAGAGCCCTGATATAAACCCAAACATATCTGGTCAACTAATATATGATAAAACAAGCCAATTAAAAAATGGGCAGAGGAGCTGAACAGACACTTCTCCAAAGAAGAAATTCAGATGGCAACAGGCACATGAAAAGATACTCCACATTGCTAATCATCAGAGAAATGCAAATTAAAACCACAAGGAGATATCACCTCACACCAGTTAGGTTGGCCAACATCCAAAAGACAAACAACAACAAATGTTGACGAGTATGTGGATAAGGGGATCCCTCCTACACTGCTGGTGGGAATGTAAACTAGTTCAACCATTGTGGAAAGCAGTATGGAGGTTCCTCAAAAAACTCAAAATAGAAATACCATTTGACCCAGGAATTCCACTCCTAGGAATTTACCCTAAGAATGCAACAGCCCAGTTGGAAAAAGACATATGCACCCCTATGTTTATTGCAGCACTATTTACAATAGCCAAGAAATGGAAGCAACCAAAGTGTCCATCAGTAGATGAATGGATAAAGAAGAAGTGGTACATATACACAGTGGAATATTATTCAGCCATAAGAAGAAAACAAATCCTACCATTTGCAACAACATGGATAGAGCTATAGGGTATTATGCTCTGTGAAATAAGCCTGGTGGAAAAACACAAGTATCAAATGATTTCATCATCTATGGAGTACAAGAACAAAGGAAAAACTGAAGGAACAAAACAGCAGCAGACTCACAGAACCCAAGAATGGACTAACAGTTACTAAAGGGAAAGGGACTGGGGAGGATGGGTGGGAAGGGAGGGATAAGGGGGAAAGGGGCATTACGATTAGCACACATAACGTAGCAGGGGGGGGAACACGGGGAAGGCAGTATTTGCAGAGAAGACAAGTAATGATTCTATAGCATCTTACAATGCTGATGGACAGTGATTGTAATGGGATATGTGGAGGGAACTTTATAATAGAGGGTCTAGTAACCATAATAATGTTCAAGTGATTGTACATTAATGATACCAAAAAAAAAACATTCTGTTAAAAAAAGAAAAGAAAAGAAAAATATGATAAAGAGCCACGGACATACAATGGGGAAATGGCAGCCTCTTCAACAGCTGGTGTTGGCAAAACTGGACAGCTACATGCAAGAGAATGAAACTGGATTATTGTTTAACCCCATACACAAAAGTAAACTCGAAATGGATCAAGGATCTGAATGTAAGTCATGAAACCATAACACTCTTAGAAGACAACATAGGCAAAAATCTCCTGAATATAAGCATGAGCAACTTCTCCCTGAACATATCTCCTCAAGCAAGGGAAACAAAAGCAAAAATGAACTCATTGGACTACATCAAACTAAAAAGTTTCTGTATGGCAAAGGACACCATCAATAGAACAAAAAGGCATCCTACAGTATGGGAGAAAATATTTGTAAGTGACATATCTGACAAGGGGTTAACATCCAAAATATATAAAGAACTTACACGCCTCAACACCCAAAAAGCAAATAACCCAGTTAAAAAATGGGCAGATGATATGAAGAGACAATTCCCCAAAGAAGAAATTCAGAAAGCCAACAGACACAGGAAAAGATGTTTCACATCACTAATCATCAGGGAAATGCAAATTAAAACCACAATGAGATATCACCTCACACCAGTAAGGATGGCCAGCATTCAAAAGACTAAGAGCAAGAAATGCTGGCGAGGGTGTGGAGAACGGGACACCCCCCTACACTGCTGGTGGGAATGTAAGCTAGTTCAACCACTGTGGAAAGCAATATGGAGGTTCCAGGAAAAACTAAACATAGAAATGCCATTTGACCCAGGAATCTCACTCCTTGGAATTTACCCATATAATACAACTTCTCAGATTCAAAAAGGCATATGCACCTCTATGCTTGTTGCAGCACTTTTTACAATAGCCAAGATTTGGAAGCAACCTAAGTGTCCATTCGTAGATGAATGGATAAAGAAGATGTGGTACATATACCCAATGGAATATTATGCAGCCATAAGAAGAAAACAAATCCTACCATTTGCAACAACATGGATGGAGCTGGAGGATATTATGCTCAGTGAAAGAAGCCAGGCGGAGAAAGGCAAGTTCCAAATGATTTCCCTAATTTGTGGATTATAACAACAATGCAAAACTGAAGCAACAAAATAGCAGCAGACTCAGAGATTCCAAGAAGGAACTAGTGGTTACCAAAAGGGAGGGGTAGGAGAGGGTGGGTGGGGACTGAGGAAGAAGGGGATTGAGGGGTATTATGTTTAGTACACATGGTGTGGGGGGTCCCGGGGAAAACAGTGTAGCACAGAGAAGGCAAACAGTGAATCTGTGGCATCTTACTGCACTGATGGACAGTGACTGCATTGGGGTATGGGTGGGGACTTGATAATATGGTAAATGTAGTACCCACATTGTTTTTTCATGTGAAACCTTCATAAGAGTGTATATCAATAATACATTAATAAAAAAAAAATAAAACTAATCCTTTAACACTGAGAAAATAAAAAATAATAAAAATAAATAAAATGGAAAAGGAACTTAAATACTTCACCCAGATCCTGCTTCCTACAAATTTTGAAGCTGGGATCTAAGTCCATAACTCTCTGATTGCTAAGATAAGTTCTTAAGCATTCAGCTATGCTGCTTCTCTAGACCGCCATAACCATATCACTTACTATTATCTTGCCCTGTCTTTATTACCATTTCGTCCTCCTTATTCTCTCCTTCTGTCTTATGCCTTCTCTTCTCTGAACACTGGACTAAAGCCAGCAAACTTAACTTGAGAGCTGAATGGAAAACCTTATATTGTATCATAGGATGAGAGCTATCAGACCAAAACTAATCTTTAGCACAATGTATGAAACATTGTATACAACCTATTTATACATATCTATATCAAGTTTGAAATATATCTCTAGGAAACATCACAGCACAATCTTACCACACATAATTGTGTGAGTGACATGCATCTGGAAATAGATGTTTTATTAATACTGCAGTTCCTTACCTAAAGCCACATTCACTGCCATTATCTTTTTAACTTCTTTCGTTTAAATAAGATACAGAGTCTATTTTCTATATCTTTGTTTAGAGGCCCTGGTTATTATTACCCTTAAGTACTTCCCTATGTGGCTTTAAATATAAACAGCCTCTATAATTACTTTCCCTTGAAATTTCTACGGTAAAGTTCAGCAACTAACTGTGGAAGATTTCTAAATGAAGACATTCGGTCAGTGCCGTAAATTGGTTTATTTAGACCTAATTATCAAGCGGGTAAAATAGGTTTTATTTAGTTTTGGAAAGTTTAAGCATTTCAAATAGCCCTGCCATCTCTTTTTATTCATTTGTTTGTGATTCAAGAAATTAATCCTACAAGGTCATTTGCTTATGTGTATGTTGTTACCATAGCAATACTGTTGGTTTTTAATAATTAATATAAAGTTTTAAATGACGTATTTAATTGTGTTTGTGGATAGTTTCCTGAGCCATAAATAGTAACTCTCAAAATCCTCTTTCCTTATCCTTGACACTAGATAATCAGTGGTACATTTCATGGAAATGAGGCCCAGGGAGTATGGTGCCAACAAGGTCATCACAACTAAAAAAGAACAGGGGAACATTCCAGGTCACCACAAGTCACAGAGGCCAAGAAGAAACTTTGCAAATGGCCTTACCATGGTAATGTATCTGATAATTATTTTCCTTTGAATCTGTTTCAGTTCAGAAGACTATACTGATCTATGCTTACAAATCTAATTATTCTTCTCACTCACAAGAATAGGCTACTCATGCTGTTTCTATTGTCACTTTCAGGTCATGGACATTAAAATAGGACTTAAGTAATTCCAGGGCCATTTGTCAAATGATGTCCTGGAAGAATTAGTTTTTCTTAAAAAAGTGAATACTTTATTTACAAAGTTAACTGTCCTCGTTTTATTTACCCCTGAAAAATATCACTTACTGAATGACATGAAGTTTGTAAAATATCTAATATTTTGTATTAGTAATTATTGCATGAGTCATAGATTTCATAGAAATCTGCCTATAGTTGTAGCAAAGCTATTTGAAAAGGACTGAGTTTTCATATTTAGAATCTTACTATTTTTACTAAAGGATGAGTATATTACTCATCAAAATAGAAAATAGCAATATTCATATGAAAGTATGAGGAGGTAGTGCATTGCCAGAGGATTTTAGAGGTACTGTCTTACTCAACTTCATTATTTCAAAGGAAGAAGTAAAAGAGTGTATTTCAAGAAGAAGAATTGGGTGGTAAGGTGGAGGCACCGGTGAACTTAGGGCTGATCCCCCATGAATTGTCAATGCAAGAAGTTGCAAACTTCAAAAACTCTGATTTTATACAGAAAGCTGAAGACTGTGTTCCTAAAATGTAAGAAATGAAAAACTATTTACAAAACATGATTATCTCTAATTTTGGGGAAACTGTACCCTGAGAAATTGGCTCAACTTATGATATTTTACTACCTACGAACAAATTTCAGACCATGAATATTTCCTAATGTCTGGCTCTGGGACCACTGAAGCAATATGGATTCTCATTTCTCCTGAATATATGTTCAGAGTACTCACCATGGATTTGGGGTGTTAATACTCCAAAGTTTGTAAGGATTATAGAGCAACTTGATTCCATGTAAATATTTCCTAGAAACAGATCTAGTGCGACCATGTACAAATAGACTTTGAAAAGAATTTATGAATAATAAATAGTAAGTTCCCATATCAGATATTAGAAAAATGGAGAATTTTTATGTAACATTGCCTCAGACCTTTTCAACAGATACCTTAATTAGTTAATATTACTGTGATGGTCAAGCAGGTGGACTTTGGAATGCAATGATAAGAGACTGAGTCCTAGATTGGACTTCCCTGATCTGGAGTGAATTGGCATTTCTATATAAACAATGACATGTATTCAAATTGTAGTAAGTAGAGAGGGAAGAATAATAAGCTAATCTTATATTCATTAAAATATGCTACTCAACTCTTTGAAAAACTATTTCTAAGTAAAACAAAACTATGTACATATCAGAAATCAGGTGACTTCTTACCTTAAGAAGTGATCTTAGTTTCAATGTTTAATCTAAAAAGATAATTTATATGGACTTACCCAATTTATTTAGAAGGATTAGATATATTGAACATGTATGACTATGACTATGTTAGTAAATTAAGATGAACAATAGATACTATTTTGAATCAAACAATCCATAGAGAGACAAACATCTCTATACAATTTGTAAGTAATCTGGAACTGGGAGTTATAATGAAACTTAATTATTTTTATTCATTAATGAATTCTAATGATGAATGACAATAACCCATACATGGAATTGTATAGTAGGAATGTGTTTATTGTCTTGTGCTGTGGTCAAGATCGTAGCTTTGCATTCTAATCCACTTGAAATATAAATTTTTGTTGAATTGATTGAAAATTGTTCTGTTAGTATTCAATGAATTGGATGATATTTTATAACAATTCTTAATCTTCCCTCTCTTATGACTCGTAGGCAGCTATGCTATTCTATGAAAAACGCCTTTTCCTTTGTTCAGCATTTGCTCAGTTGGCTAGAGCTGGACTGCTTCGAGGGCCCGATGGGCAATCCACCAGTCAGACATGGATTGTAGCTATTGAAATAGCACATCATAACTCTTTTCTTTGGAATTTATGTCTACTAATTCAAACCATTTTAACAATACTGGTGAGCACAGGTGCTTCTCAGGGAATTGAGATGCTCAGGATTCATAGCAAATGATCACTGACCATCTTTTGATATAGTCCCTAATCGCGGCGGCACTGCCCCCGAGAGGACCAAGGCACCAATAGCCCCACCGTAACAGCAAATAGAAAATCCAGCATTATACCTCCTCTTCCATCCAGAAGGAAGGTTGAACCTACTGACTTCTTGAGATTGCATCGACAGTCTGGAGATGAACATCATGTTGCAGATGTTTTCATTATGATATGCAGGCATGAAGTAAAATAACCCAAAGGTATTTTAAAAATTGAATAATGAACCTTAATTCTGAGGCATCATTGTTATTTTTTTCTTGCTAGCTAAATGCTTATCAAAATACTGAAGGGAAAATAATAAGCAATATTGCCATCCAATGGTGCAATTGTAACATTTAAAGTATATAAAAAATAAAGATAGGAATATAGGACAGTATTTTTAAATTAGTAAAAACATTTTCTTTGCCTGCACTCTCTGGAAACTATAAAGGAAATATTTGGGTGTTATTAATCTAATGGGAAGTAATCTAGATAAGAAAAATTCATGAAGGGTGGGTTATCACCCCTTTCCAGCACAAGAGAAGCTTTAACTCATATTATTTAATTATTAAAGAAGTAGGAAAATGGAGCTTGCAAAACTTAGTAACATCATGTTTTGAATTCTTTTTTTTACAATGTGCTTAGCAAATATTTTCCTTTCACAGTCAATTAAGGATCTACCTGAATCCCGTCCCCTCATAAAAGATTTCAGGACTAGTTTTTCTCTCTCCGAAGCCTCGGACACTTTGTGCTTACATGGTTCTTCATTTATAACTGTTTGATTTACTTTAGAATCACTGACATTCACTGGTACACCTCTTCAAATGGGAAAGGAGGAATTACTTTCTTTTTTCATTTGTAGCATTTATAACTATCAGCATCTACCAGGCCAACAATAAGTAATTGTCAAATGTGGAAGAACTGCCTTAAATTTTAAATGGCTCTGAATGCATTAAGCTGCATGTTCATACTGAAATGACTGTACCTCACTAGCAAAGGGGATCTTACTTCACTTATGAAATTCAAAGAATCACCTCAAAATTCCTAACATGTGGGCATCTTTGTTATGTTTATTGCAGAGGATTACATAGTAAATATGAATGGTTATAATTAATAGATAATAAAGTGTTTGTAAAGCACCTGGGCTTATTATTATATAGAAGGTGCTCGACAAACAGTAATTGATAAGATCACGCTGCTGCTGATAAATGCTAATGATTATTTTGGCTGCTGGAGCTGGATTTTGTTAACTTCATATTCCTGACGTGTAAATTTAGAAAGAAAAAGAAACATATTTTTTTATATCCCAAGATTTAATGAATGACTACAGTAATCAATTTATATATGTATTATTAACTTACGTATTATCCATTCAGCTCCTCAAGAAATATTTAAAGAACACCTATTTTGTAGCTTCTCACTCTGTTAGGTGTGAGGAATGCAAGAGTAAGTCAAACAGATGTGGTCTCTGCCCCAGTGAAAATAGTCTAATGAGTAAATGGATAGATTACAATTCCAAGAAATGCTATGAACATAGTAACTGCATGGCCATAAGGAGAGGTCCGTCCTGGAGTGGGAAACACAGGGAATGACTCCCCGAGAAAGCTAAGACCTGAGGCTGAGGCGTAGGTGACTAGGAGACACAGCTGAGGGGGACGAAAGGGGTTTTAGGGAGAACAAAGAATGGAAAAGACAGCTTAAGGACAGAGGAACCTGGAACTTTTGAGGGACTGAGAGATTAACTGGGATTAAGAGAGAGTGGGAGCTCACAGTGAAATTGAAAACCTAGGCTGGGCCTTTTGAACTATGTCAAGGGTTTGAGATTTACCTTAATGTTCAGGAGTCCTAGTCAGCACAATAAAGCCAGAAAAATAAGTAAACATATTGATTTGAGTAGGAAAAATAACATTTTTATGCTCAGATGGTGAGTGCCTGTACCGATGATCACAAAGAATCTGCCAAAAAATACCCCAGAATTAACACATGAATTAAGCTGGATGCCCGATTCAAGGTCAGGTTGCAAAAGTGAGGGGTTTTCCTATATACACATTTTATGGAACGGGTAGGCCACCAAAGAGCCAGAACAATGCTAAATACAAGCAAAGATGAAAGATTCACACTGCCCAGGGGCAAGGCTCGCTCAAAAGCTGCAGTACTTCGGCTGAAACCAGACTCCATGCTCTGCAGGAGAGACAAGCCCACGGATGCTCTGTGCATGTGGTTCCCATAGTTTGGCCTCACTCACTCCCGCTCCAGCAACGAGGCCTTATTACTGCATAAACGTCCACACGCCAGTGAGTGCAGTACCCCAGGAGCTGCCCTGAGCGGCCGTGTGGAAGTTAAGTGGGGGGACTTACCACGGGAGATCAACAATAGAGCGGGAAAACCAGGACAGCAAGACTGGCTTAGGCAGGGCCCTGAGCGGGGAAGCTTCAGCCTGTCCCCCAGGCCACAGGATTGTCCCTGAGACCAGGGAGCTGGGCCTTCACGTCCCCTTCCCCGCTGGCCAGTTTGCTGCCGCGGGAACTTGGCTGGCAGCTGATACAGACTCCCCGTTTCTCACTGTGAATGACTTGGAGCCCAGAGAACGTCGTCTGACCTCAGACCCCTGGGCCGCAGCCGACGTATTTCCAAACCAGGTCAGCAGAGCAAAAGGTAAAGCCAAGAGGAAGAAAGAAGCCGTCCTTCGGCCTTTTCACCCCTGGATGCCGCTTCACCTGAAGCCAGATTCCCCGCCAGGGCCTCGGCCGCTCAGCTACGCGGACAGTCAGGTTCTTCTCCCACCTTCCGCTTCCTTTGCCCGAGCCTGCGGAACTGGCTGCTGGCCATTTCACAGAATAAGGAAAACTGAGACAGAGACCAAAAGAATTCTAAGAAGTGATTTCAGAGACGCATTTTCAGGATACGTGGGAGTTTCTTGAATAACTAGTTCGCTCTGCCTTCTACTGGCTCCTGAGCGGGGGTTACAGCATCTCTGGGTGTGGAGGGCAGAGCAGCGCCCACCTTACCATGGAGTTCAAGAATTTTTGTTTCATTGGCTTATTTTATTTGGATAAGTTTAAAAAAGAGAAATTCACTCAGAATATCTTGTATATATCCATTTACTCACCTGCCAGAATTACTACATGTTACTATTTTGTCAATATAATTTATCAGATAGGGTTGAAATAATCTTTATTGATTACTCAACCCCGCCTCCTAAGAGACGGTCACTATCACCATGCATTTGTTCTGTATCTTTCCCATTCATGGTTTTATAGTTACTACACACCCACAAAGCTTATGCATATATAAACAAAAACTACACATAGGAACCAAAAATACATATATAAATAAAATTAATTTGTTTTGCATTATATTTCAGTTAATACTATATATATACATAGTTTAAATTAAATGCTAGAGCATTTCATCACTACCAATTTACTTATATTTAACAAATGTATCTTTTTAAATTCCTTTATCTTCTCACCGTTATTTTACTAAGTATATCACTTGTGATCAGTGAAAAGCTGAAGGTTTAAAAAACCAGTATGTTTCTTCTATGAGGAGAATTAAGCCCCAAAATATTAATTATAGTTGCTGATATATTAGGGGTTATTATTGCCATTTATTTTGGAATTTATATTTGCTACATTTTACTTTTTTTTCTTTCCTGATGTCTTTTTGGTTGATAAATTTTTCTCTTTCTGTACTTTTCTCTACCAGTACCCTATTTCTATTTCTATCATTCTAATAAATTATGCCTGCTTTAATGTGTATATCTCTTTCCTCCTCACTCACTGAGAAGCAAGCACTCTTACAGAACATAAACCATGCTATGCGTCTCAGAAGATTTCTTATTCTCATAAGGCCAGGGGCATTTTAAATATTCCTTCCCAGTGGAGCATGCTTGTATTTGGAAGGGGCTTCTTAGGAAAGTCATCTCTCTTCTTTATATTGACTTTTATATGAGTTGCTAGGCACTGAAATAGGAAAACTAGAAGAAAAATTCTTGCAAATTCACATGTGTGCATATGTGTGTGTGTGTGAATTTAAGGTAGAATCACACATATGGAGTTACGATGTCAAAGGAAATATTTTAAATGTGATTGAGTTTCTAAAAATTGTTCATTCCCAAAATAGTGGACACATAGGAAAACTCTTCCATATAAACTCAGATTATCATTCTAGTGAGTAACTACCCTCTGAGGTGTCACAGAGAGAAGAAAAACTCATTTTCTCTCATGCTTCCTTCTAATATAAACAGAAATGGATTCATAGAAGAAGTTCAGTGAGCCCATGTGTGAACAACATGGTGGAGGGAAAATATCCCAGAGTTTCGAAAGAAATCTGCTTACGATGAGGAGCATCCTTCCCTCTATCTCTTCGCCTCCCAAGAAAGGTAAGTTCCCACCTGCTTGGCCCCTCCTGTGTGAATCACACCCTCCTGTGTGAATGCTGACTGAGAGACATCAAGGTGGCGCCCCGGGGTCTCTGCAGTGGAAGCAGCTTTGCGGGCCCCTAACAGGCTCCTGGAACCTCTTCTGCAGCCGAGTGCTTGTATGTGGGAGGAGAGCCACACATGTAGCCTGTGTGATAAGCATCGTACATCACTTGGCCTCAGTTACAGCTTCTAGGAGGAAGGTTGGACTTTCCATCTAAGCCTCTGCTTGATGGAAAAACTGTGCCTTGGAAATAAGTGGTTTCATGCCTTTTAAAAGGGAAGCATTTTGAAGGTGAGAACTGAGAGGACACGAAAATGCACTCAGATCAGGTGTCCTTTTGTTTATCTGCTTGTGGGGCATTTTATCAAATGCAGAGAAGGAAACAGGGGTTCTTTTATCCAGGAGAAAGGGTCCATAATCCTGGGGGAAACCACTGAAAAAGTCCAACTTTGTCTGAAGTGTTGACACCAGGAGCCCAGATGTGAATGGGGATGGGAAAAAAGACCAAGACCGAGGGGATCTCAACTGGGAGAAGTAAGACTCGCCTTTCAGTAAGTGTTCCTGGGGAGATGAGCTGCGAGGACAGCCAGGAACACAGACCACTGCGGGGATCTGCGGGGGGGATGGGTGTTCAGTGCCTCCTGAACGGTGTGCCATGGGGGGGCACTCAGTGCCCCTACACGAGGGCAAAACGGGGCCACTTGAACCATACAATTGTCAAACCTTCATTTGAAATCTGTGCAGGGCTTGCCTTTAAAATATAATCTCTAATAGAGTGCATCACGCAGTGAATATTATTGTGAACACTTGGATGCCCCAGTAAAAACATTAAAAAGGCAAAAAAACCTACCTTCATACTACTGACATGCTTCTCATAGAAGTGAGACAATAAACACTAGATATATAACAAGGAAATTATAGAAGAGAAACATATGAATGAGAAAAGCACATTGAATGCTGTGAGATGGTGCATGCTGAGAAATACAGACTGCGGTCGAGGAGAGGGGATGCGCTGCCGTGTCAAGGTAGGTCAAGGTCAGCGTCGGTGATCTGAGCAGACTTCAAGGACACGGACTGAGCTGAGGAAACAGCTCGACGAAGAGCATTCCATGGAGATGGGGTGAGGAGAAGGGCCTGGACAGCATCTGCTGAGTGTATTCAAGAAAAAGAAGGCCATGTGCGCTTGGAAGTCAAGTGAATTGGAGGGACAAGTACTAGGAAGTGATGTCTTACAGGTAACAGGGACCAAATGATATTGGGCCCAGTAGGTCTTTTATGTACTTTGGGTTTTGCTCTGAGTAAAATGGGGATTGTTGGAAGGTTTTGAATATGTTTTCTAAATAAACAAAACTTGTATAAAAGTACTTGGACACTACCCCCCTTCATCAATGTTTCAATAAGATTCTTACAATTCATTTGCCCTTTCAAGGATAGAATACACAGAGAGGCTTAAACCATTTTCTATTCCATGTCAGTTCCTTCTTCTGAATAATTCATGTCTTTCAGAGTCCACGTCCTCTGAATGCTTCACTCTTTATTCCTCTCTTGCTTAAAACTCTTCCCAACTTCTGTGGAAGGAAAGTTGACATTTGAACAGGGTTCCTCTCTTCTTGAATGGAGGTCAGTCAGAGGGTCTCACGGACACTAAACCTGCCTTTTGGGGAACTACGATTAAAATCTTTTTTAAGCAGAATATAATATTTAAATACCTTTTAAATGGATGAAGAATTCCATTTTCTACCAGTGTGCTACTTGGGTCTCGCTGGTATTAGGTACTAGGAGGTGTCACTGAAAATCTCATTTAGGAATTGGATGCTCGCTGGCCCTGGGGTGCCTCTTCTATTCCCTCCTGGTTCCCAGCTACACTTTTTGCACACTATACAAAAACATGATAATGGGGATTTGTAATACTGGCCATCTTTCCACGACTCATCTGTGTGGTTGTTCTGGGAAAAGCACCAATCCAAGGGTGGCAGGTGGGTCCCCCACTGCTGATTCAGGCATAGACACTGATGTGGTTGTCATCCCAGTGGTATCCGGCTGGACTCATGATGTGGCAACATGCTGTTATTTCCAGATTTTATGTAAAGACTTTCCTTTAATCAACCTAGAAATCCACTTATCTTCTTTTTTATTTCAAGCAAGTATAAGATAGTCTTCACTGGGAGATTTTTATTCAAACTGAGAGCACAACCCACCATCTCCCACCAGAAACCAAACTGGTGCATTCTGGACTCTTGGAAAATGTTCAGGTCAATGATTTGTTTCTGGCATAATGCTACAGGCAGCACATGTATGTTCTAGTCAAATCTAACATAAACTGTAGACATGGTTCATGCTTACTGACATAGAAAATGCATTTATATTTGAAAGGACAATGAACCTTGGAATAAGTCATGTAGACTTAGTGAAGACATACAAATTTCCTGAAATGTGCTGATGAATCAATTATAAATGTATTCATAACTCCCTAAAAATATGACAGATTTGGGTTTAATCTAATAGTTAATCAAGCAATATTTAAAATATTTTATCCTAGGTAATAAGATGAATCTATTTTACTCCTGTTGATAAGTAGAACACATGGATAATGAAATAGCTAGTTTATACGATATCCCAACCACATTTTAATATGTAGTTATTTCCCAACTACACTTCAATAATAAAAAATCAGTTTTCTCTAAGGTTCATCTAATAAACATGCCTCTTTTTTTGTCCTTTGTTAAGCAATCTATATCTTCTCGGAGTTTTTCATAACACAGTAATGTAAGATGTTCTATTTTTAAAAGGCAATTTTTTTGGTTTTGAGAATACGGAAAATGTCAGAAAAGTAATTATAAAATATAAAGGAAGGGTTGAGTTTCTGATAACATTGGAAAAAAAGTAACAATTGTGACTTTAAGTTACCCAGAATTTTAGCATCAATAAATTAAAATGTCAATCCAGGATTTGAAAAAAATTATAACCAATACAGTCTTCAAGAGTATCTACTCCTGAAAAAATAACAATGGTCATAACCTGTCAGCTTATGGGAGAGTCAAAAATTGTTACTAGGGAGTGTACTTAGTTTTCTTGCCTTAAAAAAAAAATTATTTCTTAAGGTCAGAGAAAAATTCAACACTTGCCAGCCTAGAGATGTGCCGTTTGAAACTGCTCAGGAAGATGAGAACTGCAGCTGGGTGCTCTGAGTAGATTTTGAAATCTACATCATTTTACCTTGGTTAGGTTTATTCCTAGGTATTTTATTCTTTTTGATGCAACCTTGAATGGAAATGTCTTCCTGATTTCTGTCTCTGCTAGGTCATTGTTACTGTATAGGAAAGCCATAGATTTCTGTGCATTAATTTTGTATCCCGCAACTTTCCTGAATTCAGATATTAGATCTAGTAGTTTTGGAGTAGATTCTTTAGGGTTTTTTATGTACAATATCATGTCATTTGCAAACAGGGACAGTTTAACTTCTTCCCTGCCAATCTGGATGACTTTTATTTCTTTGTGTTGTCTGGTTGCGGTGCCTAGTACCTCCAGTACTATGTTGAGTAAAAGTGGGGAGAGTGGGCATCCTTATCTTGTTCCCGATCTTAAAGGAAAAGCTTTCAGCTTCTCTCTGTTAAGTATAATGTTGGCTGTGGGTTTGTCATATATGGCCTTTATTATGTTGACGTTCTTGCCCCCTATACCGATTTTATTGAGAGTTTTTATTATGAATGGATGTTGAATTTTGTCAAATGCTTTTTCAGCATCTATGGAGATGATCATGTGGTTTTTGTCCTTCTTTTTGTTGATGTGGTGGATGATGTTGATGGATTTTCGAATGTTGAACCAACCTTGCATCCCTGAAATAAATCCTACTTGATCATGATGGATGATCTTTTTGATGTACTTTTGGTTTCAGTTTACTAGTATTTTGTTGAGTATTTTTGCATCTATGTTTGTCATGGATATTGGTCTGTAGTTTTCTTTTTTTGTGGTGTCTTTGCCCGGTTTTGGTATTAGAGTGATGCTGGCCTCATAGAATGAGTTTGGAAGTATTCCCTCTTCTTCTACTCCTTGGAAAACTTTAAGTAGGATGGGTATTAGGTCTTCACTAAATGTATGATAAAATTCAGTGGTGAAGCCATCTGGTCCAGGGTTTTGTTCTTAGGTAGGTTTTTGATTACCAGTTCAATTTCATTGCTGGTAATTGGTCTGTTCAGATTTTCTGTTTCTTTCTGGATCAGCCTTGGAAGGTTGTATTATTCTAGAAAGTTGTCCATTTCTTTTAGGTTATCCACTTTGTTAGCATATAATTTTTCATAGTATTCTCTCATAATTTTCTGTATTTATGTGCTGTCTGTAGTGATTTTTCCTTTCTCATTTCTGATTCTGTTTATGTGAGTAGACTCACTTTTTTTCTTGATAAGTCTGGCTTGGGGTTTATCTATTTTGTTTGTTTTCTCAAAGACCCAGCTGTTGCTTTCATTGATCCTTTCTATTGTTCTATTCTTCTCGATTTTATTTATTTATGCTCTAATCTTTATTATGTCCCTCCTTCTACTGACTTTGGGTCTCATTTGTTCTTCTTTTTCTAGTTTCGTTAATAGAGAGTCTATACTGTTCCTATGGGAATGTTCTTCTTTTCTGAGGTAGGCCTGTATTGCAATATACTTTCCTCTTAGCACGGCCTTAACTGCGTCCCACAGATTTTGCGGTGTTGAATTATTGTTGTCATTTGTCTCCATATATTGCTTGATGTCGGTTTTTATTTGGTCATTGATCCATTGATTATTTAGGAGCATGTTATTAAGCCTCCATGTGGAAAGGCAGGCAGCTTGACAGACTTCCTAACAAGGAAGCCCTTAGCACAAGGGCTGCTAAAGGGGCAAGGATTGCACAGAGCTTACTGCTCAGGAGAAAGGACAGGTAGACAAAATTGTCCAGGTGCACTCTGCCCAGCAGGTTGAAGCTTTCACGATCTCCAGGTGCTCCAGCTCCCTGGCTGCCTACACAGCTCCAAGAACCCCCTCTGTGATAGGCAGCCTACTGCACCTTTCTCTCAAACTAGCACACCCTACCCTGGCGTTAGCCCAGCCAGAGGGAACATCTCTCTACAGCAACTAAAAATGCAAAGCATAGAGGCTTATACCACTGGTTCAGGCAGTGGAGATAGGCATAGCAGCCAGGAAGCAGGAAACAGTTCTTTCCTTCCCCAGGCATCAATACCACTCCGCTCCGACCCTTGACATTGCTTCAGGGGCAGATAAGCTCCAGAGAATAGAGCTTCTGGGCACTAGAAGGCACCATACGTAAATACGAAATGCCAAAGGAACCTGGTTCAGAGTAAAATTATTAATAAAAATCCTGAGAAAGATTTAAATGATATAGACCTCATTACTCTTTCTGAAAAGGAGTTCAAAATAAAAATCATTAACATGCTCATGGAAGTATGGAGAGACATTCAAGGACTCAGGAATGAACTCTGGTCAGGATCCAATAGTTGAAGAGAACAATGGAGGGTATTAAAAGCAGACCAGATATGGTGGAGGTGACGATATATGAAATAGGAACTAGAGAAAAAGAATACAAAGAAACTGAGGCACAGAGAGAAAAAAGAATCTCTAAGAATGAAAGAATATTGAGAGAACTGTGTGACTAATCCAAACGGAACAGTCTTCGCATTATAGGGGTACTCGTAGAAGAAGAGAGAGAAAAAGGGATAGAAAGTGTCTTTGAGGAAGTAATTGCTGAAAAATTTTCCAATCTGGGGAAGGAGATAGTCTATCAAGCCATGGAGGTGCACAGATCTCCCAACACAAGGGACCCAAGGAAGACAACATGAAGACATATAATAATTAAAATGGCAAAGATCAAGGTTAAAGACAGACTATTAAAAGCAGCCAGAGAGAGAAATAAGATCACATACAAAGGAAAGCCTATCAGACTATCATCAGACTTCTCAGCAGAAGCCTTACAGGCCAGAAGGAGTGGCATGATATATTTAATGCAATGAAGCAGAAGGGCCTTGAACCAAGAGTACTTTATCCAGCAAGATTATCATTTAAATTTGAAGGAGGGATTAAACAATTTCCAGATGAGCAAAAGCTGAGAGAATTTACCTCCCACAAACCATCTCTATAGTGTATTTTGGAAGGTCTGCTATAGATGGAAGTGTTCCTATGGTTTAATAGCTGTCACCAGAGGTAATAAAAACACAGTAAAGAAAGTAGAACAGCTAATTACTAAGCAAATGCAAAATTAAGTTAACTATCCCCAAAGTCAATCAAGGGATAGACAGAGTACAGAATATGATACCTAATATATAAATAACGGAAGAGGAATAAAAAAGAGGAGAAAAAAAAGGACCTTTAGATTTTGTTTGTAATAGCATATTAAGTGAGTTAAGTTAGTCTCTTAGATAGTAAGGAAGTTAACCTTGAACTTTTGGTAACCACAAATCTAAAGCCTGCAATGGCAATAAGTACATACCTATCCATAATCTCCTTAAATTTAAATGGTTTGAAGGCACCAATCAAAAGACATAGAGTTACTGAATGGATAAAAAAACAAGACCCATCTATATGCTGCCTACAAGAGACTCACTTTACACCCAAAGACATACACAGACTAAAAGTGAAGGGATGGAAAAAGATATTTCATGCAACTGATGGGGAGAAAAAAGCAGGAGTTGCAGTACTTGTATCAGATAAAATAGACTTCAAAACAAAGAAAGTCACAAGAGACAAAGAAGGACATTACATAATGATAAAAGGGACAATCCAACAAGATATAACCATTATAAATATCTATGTGCCCAACACAAGAGGACCTACATATGTGAAACAAATACTCACAGAATTAAAAGAAGAAATAGAATGCAGTGCATTCATTCTAGGAGACTTCAACACTCCACTCACTCTGAAGGACAGATCAAACAGACAGAAAATAAGTAAGGAGACAGAGGCGCTGAACAACACACTAGAACAGATGGACCTAACAGACATCTACAGACCTCTACACTCAAAAGCAGCAGAATACACATTCTTCTCAAGTGCACATGGAACATTTTCAAGAATAGATCATATGCTAGGCCACAAAAAGAGTCTCGGTAAATTCAAAAAGATTGAAATTGTACCAACTGGTTTCTCAGACCACAAAGGTATGACACTAGAAATAAATTAAGCAAAGAAAATGAAAAATCCCACAAACACATGGAGGCTTCACAAGATGCTCCTAAATAACCAATGGATCAATGACCAAACAAAAACAGAGATCAAGCAATATATGGAGACAAATGAGAACAATAATTCAACATAGCAAAATTGGTGGGACACAGCAAGGGCTGTGTTAAGAGGAAAGTATATTGCAATATAGGCCTACCTCAGGAAAGAAGAACAATCCCACATGAGCAGTCTACACTCAGAGTTAACAAAACTAGAAAAAGAAGAACAAATGATGCCCAAAGTCAGTAGAAGGAGGGACATAATAAAGATTAGAGCATAAATAAATAAAATCAAGAATAATAAAACAATAGAAAGAATCAATAAAAGCAGTAGCTGGTTCTTTGAGAAAATAAAATAGATAAACCTCTAGCCAGACTTAGAAAGAAAAAAAGAGACTGTACTCACATAAACAGAATCATAAATGAGAAAGGAAAAATCACTATGGATACCATATAAATACAAATAATTATGAGAGAATACTATGAAAAATTACATGCTAACAAAGTGGATAACCTAGAAGAAATGGACAGCTTTCTAGAAAAATACAACCTTCCAAGGCTAACCCAGAAAGAAACAGAAAATCTCTACAGGCCAGTTACAAATAATGAAAACTGAACTGGTTATCAAAAACCTACCTAAGAACAAAATTCCTGAACAAGATGGCTTCACCGCTGAATTTTAGCAAACATTTAGTGAAGACCTAATACCCATTTTTTTTTAAGTTCTCCAAAAAGTAGAAGAAGAGGGAATACTTCCAAACTCATTCTATGAGGCTAACATTACGCTAATCACAGAACCAGGCAAAGACACCACAAAAAAATAAAATTACAGACCATTATCTCTGATGTACATAGATGCAAAAATACTCAACAAAATATTAGCAAACTGAATTCAAAAATACCTCAAAGAGATCATCCATCATGATCAAGCAGGATTTATACTAGGGATGCAAGGATGGTACAACATTCGAAAAAAATTCCTCAGCATCTTCCACCACATCAACAAAAAGAAGGACAAAAACCACATGATAATCTCCATAGATGCTGAAAAAGCATTTGACAAAATTCAACTTCCATTCATGATAAAAACTCTCAACAAAATGGGCATAGAGGTCAAGTACCTCAACACAATGAAGGCCATCTATGACAAACCCACAGCCAACATTATACTTAACAGTGAGAAGCTGAAAGCTTTTCCTTTAAGATCGGGAACAAGACAAGGATGTCCACTCACCCCAGTTCTATTCGACACAGTTCTGGGGTTTCTAACCATGGCAATCAGACAACACAAAGAAATAAAAGGCATCCAGATTAGCAAGGAAGAGCTCAAACAGTCCTTGCTTGCAGATGACATGATATTGTACATAAAATACCCTAAACAATCCACGTCAAAACTACTAGATCTAATATCTGAATTCAGAAAAGTTGCGGGATACAAAATTAATATGCAGAAATCTGTAGCATTCCTATACACTAATAATGAACTAGCAGAGAGAGATATGAGGGAAGTGATTCCATTCACACTTGTAGCAAAAAGAATAAAATACCTAGGAATAAAGCTAACAGAGGAAGTGAAAGACCTATACTCTGAAAACTACAAGACACTCATGAGAGAAATTAAATAAGATACCAATAAATGGAAACACATCCCGTGCTCATGAATAGGAAGAATTAATATTGTCAAAATGGCCATCCTGCCTAAAGCAATCTACAGATTCAATGCAGTTCCTATCAAAATACCAACAGCATACTTCAATGAACTAGAGAAAATTGTTCTAAAATTCATATGGAACCAAAAAAGACCCCGAATGGGCAAAGCAATCCTGAGAAGGAAGAATAAACCTGGGGGAATTATGCTCCCCAACTTCAAGCTCTGCTACAAAACCACAGTAATCATGACAATTTGGTACTGGCACAAGAACAGACCCATAGGTCAATGGAACAGACTAGAGAGCCCTGATATAAACCCAACCATATACGGTCAAATAATATATGATAAAGGAGCCATGGACATACAATGGGGAAATGGCAGCCTCTTCAACAGCTGGTGTTGGCAAAACTGGACAGCTACATGCAAGAGAATGAAACTGGATTATTGTTTAACCCCATACACAAAAGTAAACTCGAAATCGATCAAGAACCTGAATGTAAGTTCATGAAACCATAAAACTCTTAGAAGACAACATAGGCAAAAATCTCCTGAATATAAGCATGAGCAACTTCTTCCTGAACGCATCTCCTTGAGCCAGGGAAACAAAAGCAAAAATAAACTCATGGACTACATCAAACTAAAAAGTTTCTGTACAGCAAAGGACACCATCAAAAGAACAAAAAGGCATCCTACAGTATGGGAGAATATATTTGTTAAAGACATATCCAACAAGGGGTTAAGATAAAAAATATATAAAGGACTTACATGCCTCTACACCCTAAAAGCAAATAACCTGATTAAAAAATGGGCAGAGGATATGAAGAGACAGTTCTCCAAAGAAGAAATTCAGATGGCCAACAGACACATGAAAAGATGCTCCACATCATTAATCATTAAGGAAATGCAAATTGAAACTACAATGAGATATCACCTAACACCAGTAAGGATGGCCAGCATTCAAAAGACTAAGAACAACAAATGCTGGCGAGGATGCGGATTAAGGGGAACCCCCCTACACTGCTGGTGGGAATGTAAGCTAGTTCAACCATTGTGGAAAGCAATATGGAGGTTCCTCAAAAATCTAAAAATAGAAACACCATTTGACCTGGGAATCCCACTCCTTGGAATTTACCCAAAGAATGCAACTTCTCAGATTCAAAAAGACATATGCACCCCTATGTTTATTGCAGCACTTTTTACAATAGCCAAGATATTGAAGCAACCTAAGTGTCCATCAGTAGATGAATGGATAAAGAAGAAGTAGCACATATACACAATGGAATACTACTCAGCCATAAGACAGAAACAAATCCTGCCATTTGCAACAACATGGATGGAGCTGGAGGATATTATGCTCAGTAAAATAAGCCAGGTGGAGAAAGACAAGTGCCAAATGATTTCCCTCATTTGTGGAGTATAACAACGAAGCAAAACTGAAGGAACAAAATAGCAGCAGACTCAGAGACTCCAAGAAGGAACTAGTGGTTACCAAAGGGGAGGGGTGTGGGAGGGTGAGTGGGGAGGCTGGGAGAAGGGGACTGAGGGGTCTTATGTTTAGCACACATGGTGTGGGGGTCACGGGGAAAACAGTGTAGCACAGAGAAGGCAAACAGTGAATCTGTGGCATCTTACTACACTGATGGACAGTGACTGCATTGGGGTATGGGTGGGGACTTGATAATATGGGTAAATGTCATAAGAGTGTAAATTAATATTACCTTAATAAAAAAATTATTCAGTAATATGTTTTAAATGCATAATATCCTATTTTCTGTGTGTAGCAGGATTTATTTACCTACTTTCATAATTTGGGCCCAATACTCCTCTCTATGGCTGCTATAGTCATCGCAGTGAAGGCATTATCTCTCTGGTAAAGTAAGTATCCTTATTTCCTTAGATTTATTTTCTTCCATATGTCCCTGGACAGGAAAATTGAGAAAGTATTAAAATACACAATTTTATGTGGTTGGAATTTTGTGTAGTTCAACATTTTTAATTTATATTCCCTTCATCTTGCTTAGCACCTGTCCTCCTCCAAACCATTTCCTGCTTCCGATTCAACTCGAAACCTGACAATTTATTTTTAAATCCAAGTGTCAGTGAGCATATCTCTCTGTGCTGTCACACTTATTCCAAATGTGTTTTTCCCAACATTGCACTAAAATATTCTCCGTGTACTGTTCCTCCTGCTGACGCAGACATCTTGACTCCTCAGATGCCTGCAGTTTAGGAAGATCTGTGGAGTCCCTTGAATGGATGCTCCTTTAGCATGGAGAGCAGTCGGGGGGAGCATTTGGGTTCAGTATGTGGCTTTGCATGATCTACCTTGGCATCAGTTAACAATGTGTGTCCTCTTACACTTAGCCGTATTTCACTGTTGCAATCATAGTGCGACTCACAGAGCATTGCTTTTCAGTTTTAATTAACTTAAGCACTTAGACTATCAAAGTTCTCCACTGTTTTATTGAAAATGTTCCTGTAGTTCTCACATGATGGCTAGTAATGTAGCTAAATGAGGGCATTTGATGGGGAGAGGAGATTTCTAATTTCTCATTATTTATAGCCCAGGATACCAAAATATGGTTCCTCTTTTTTGGCATGCTTAATTAGTTCTTTGTAAGAATTGTGTGATAAAACAAGTAGCTAATCTCTTACTATTAAGATGAATTGTGTATTTATTATTTTCTCTTCCTGTGCTAAAGCCCGTCTTCCATGCACACTTCCTCGTGGGGTTATCGTTATGGCGCAGCACCATTAGGTGGGTTTGGGTTTCTGGCACAGCCCATTTACAAATCCCATTTGGTATAGAAACTGCACAAAGGTAATATTGTACTGAAAATCAACATTAAACATTTCAGTCAAATTTACTTATGCTTTCTATTACCGCTAGTGATGATTAATTCTAGAGTGAATAAAGAGTATTTTTGGCAAGTAGAGAGCAGAGGGAAAGAGAAATGAAATGTTCAGACAAATGAAATGCTACTATTACAGATACTGTTTAGATTCTTTCTGTTCAAGTTTTCTTGTGTGTGTGTGTGCGTGTGTGTTTACTAAAATTTATATTGCAGTCAGTAAGCACAAAAAATTATTTAAAATAATTTGTTATGGATTGTTACAGGAAAGCCAGGTTCTTCAGGTAGCTTTCTACCTGGAGCAGCAGAAGCAGAGAAAATGCATAATGAACCAGAACAGCCTAAGATTCAAAGGCCCTCTGCCATGTTTCTTCTTTCCACCAATATTTTCCGTTCAGAAAGTTAGAAATTTTTAAGTAGATCAGGGTTTTAGACTTTGAAAACACTACAAATTCTCTTGAGAAATGTCCCTTTTTGAATATCTGTTATATGCCAGGTGCAGACCAATAAAAAATAACATGAAACTCATGCTCTGTTGTTATATAAAATTTAAATATTTACATATTTTCATTCTTGTACTTGGAAAACTCTTGGGTATTTCTATGATTTTTTTCTGGATTCAAATCTATTATCTCTATTCAATTCAGCTTCATGAACATAATTTATTTAGCAAGAACTATATAAGGAAATGACTTGGTCTTCTGAAAGGAATATGATGAAAAATTCCTCTTCCCTATAAATTTTGAAGAATGTTAACAGAGCAGTTATATAGTTAAGATAAATGCAAGCTCTTAATTTGAGCAAAACAGTGTTTGATAAAGAAAGAGCTTGAAAAGACTGATGTCATATAAAATGGAGAACATTTAGCAGGGGGAAGTGGAAGACAGTATAAGAACATTCTGCATAAAGACATATCTATATATTTATCTACCTATGTATTTATCTATCAACTACCTATCTATTCTATATCTCTCTATCTAATCTTTTGAGAGTTGAGAGAAAAAAAATCTGAATTAAGAGAGAGCTATGGAGTATATTCCATGCCAGTGACAAGAGCTGATAATGTAATATATATTTAGGTAGAAAATAAGTTGTTACAGTATGTTTTTGAGCACATTGATAATATAGGGCATTTCAATTTAGGACTGCAGTGTGATTTTCAAAAATTTTTATCATGATCTTCAGTAAGAAATATGTTTTCATTAAACCTAATCCCCTCCCTTCCCTGTGAAAAAGATTTCATGAAATGTCTTACTGCCTACAAAGCATTCCAATATTTCCCATCCTGTTCTCTTAGGTTTCTTTGTGTTTCATTACAAAAATGCTGGTCTGCCCCAATTGCATCTTTTTCATAATGTGTTTCTGGGGTCCGAAAAATATTCCATAGCAATATCAGCTCTCAGTGGCACATAGGGAAGATTAACTTTAAAAAAGGCTAAAAGTGGGAAGATTAGTTATGGACTAAAGTCATGAATTGGACCGTGGCAAGCTTTACTGTGATTAGGGAAATCATGAGCTGCAAGAGAAAACATACATTAGGCAAGATATTTATGTCTAAGACAATAATGAGTAAGGCCAATGGAAATAAATTAATTTACTTATATGTGTGTGTCTATTTGTCTCTCTGTCTTTCCCATCAGAATATAAATTTTACTGAAACAGAAACTTTATCATACTTGTTCACTGCTGTGTCTCCAATCACTAAAAACAGCCCATTGTAAGTGCTGAAATAACATTTGTTGAATTAATGAGACAATCATGTAAGATAACTAAAATATTTAAGAGAGCAAACATTATCAGCCTAAAAATTTCAAAGGCTTTACAGTCAACTGTCCAAAGTATTATATGTGTTTTGTCTGTTTTGTTTATGCATCTACAAAAAAAATTTATAACATATTGATTTCTTCCTATGAAATAAAAATGTATTCTTTCCCAACTGTTTTAAAAATACGATACTTGAAAAATAAAAGCTATCTTTTAAGGACATAATTAAACTCAGGGACTCCAAATGTGATTGTGCAAGTAATCAAGAGATTATTTTGCAAAAATACAATTATTTATAAAGGGGGAGCAACATTATCTTACTTATTTTAGTATCCTTCAAACCCAGCCATGCCCCTGAAAAACAATAAGGGCTTAATAAATGCTTCCTATTTGCAACACTAGGTTATTTTCTATTTAATTTTTTGTTAAACATGTCATATATATTTATTGTAGAAGATTAAAAATACAAATCAGCAAGAAAGAGCTCCCATCAGAGATAACCACTAACACTTTCATATGTTTGTGTACACACACACACACACATGCTGATGTATTCTAGTACACACACACACACACACACATGCTGATGTATTCTAGTTTTATTTTTTTTAAATAGACCTGTTATTGTACATATTTTAGGACCTTGTTTAAAGTCACCTAACCTCATCTGTGCTACCATTTCATGGGGTTATTATGGAAAGCAAATGAGAAAATCACATGTAGATCCCTTAATACAGTGCCTAGCATATAAAAGGAGGTAAGTGTTAACAATTACTATTGAAATCAGACTGTTTTATAATCTGTTTTATAGGCACTTAACAACATATAACAAACATTTTTCATGCCATTAAATATTATTCTACAGTGCTAGTTTAATAGCTTCATAATATTCCACTATACATAATTATCTTCTCACTGATCCTATCTCATTGGGTGTTGAGATTGTCCTTTTCACTTTTAAACCCTGCTTCAAAGAAAATCCTTACAGACACATTTGCTTACATCTATGCTCATTTGCTTAAGATATATTTTTGGATGTTTTTATTTTAAAAATAGTGTTTATTTTAAAAGGCAAATGCCACTGCAAGATTTATACTACTACTAAAAAATATTAGGATTAAGACTGTTAGTAATATATTGTTTTTAATATAAAATAACAAACACGTCCCATTTTCCCCATTCTCAGTTCTTAAAACCATAGGCAATTATGTTCACACCCACTAGTATCATATTCTAAATATTTTTTGTTTTTCTTTTTTAACTAGAAATCAATTGACTTCCTAGAAGGGAAGCTAATCCTCTTTGCCAGCTTCTTTATCATCATTTTTCATAAGCCAATATTTAGTGTTTACAATATAACTTGTATCCACAGTAGAGCTATGTCATATGTGAAGACATATTTCCTATTTAAAATATAGTTTAATATTCTTTGGAGTTTACATGTGCCTGTCGCATCACTTTTGTTATCCATGTATCACTGGTCCATTGCTTGCTGAGCTCCACAGCAGAACTGAAAATTCTCTCTTATACTTAACATATTGTATGTTTTATTTTCTACTCAGAAACATATTTTCTGGAGCCTTTTGCCTTAGTAGCTCCCTGGTAATTATCCTGAGAGACCGACTTGCCTGTGTAGGAGTCTGAGTGTGGTGTGTGTGTGTGTGTGTGTGTGTGTGTGCGTTCGATCTACTAATTCCTAGATGCCATGTGTTACACTTTTCCTGTTTTTCTTCTGTGTGTGTGGATCACATTTTCAGTTAGCTCCTGTGGAGACTGAGGTTTTTTGAGACATTCCATGTCTGATATGTCTTTTATTCTCTATCATACTTGATTCATACTGTGGCTCGATATATAATCCAAGATTAAAAATAAGTTTGCTCCAAAAATTAAGGTGTTTCATTGTCTTCTAGCTCTCACTGAAAATCCCTAGTGACTTTGAAACCAAAACAGGGAATGTAACCTTTTTTTCATTTGAAAGCTGACCAAGACAACCTTTATGTACCTGTCACCTTGACTAAACGTCAGGCAGGTTTATTCCAGATTCCAGATCTCCAAACTCCCTTTTATTACAGCATTTACTTTAAAACTGTCCATTATAAATTCCTTCCCGCCAAATATTAATGCTTGAAGCCACTTGGCTTTCAGGAGACAATATATACAACATGTTACAATTGTATTGCCCATTATTTTTACTCATTCAGAATTTCTTTAATTACCAAATTGTCTACAATGAACATATGTAATTTTTCCAATAGTAAAATGAAGCTTTTAAAATGGTATGTTTTGATAAAAGTAACACAGAGCACAATAAATACTTCTCTTTAGCACCACGGCTTCCGATGATGGATTTTCTGTGCTAGGTTTTCTTTTCCGTTTTGGTGCATATCCTAAGCCATCCCGTCCTCACGTATAATGATCTGCATGGCAGGGCACATAAGGCAACCGATCCTTAGAACAAATTTCTCTGTCTTGCAAGAAATTCCTTAAGAATTTCCTGGGAATTTTCTTGGTAAAAGGCATTAAGGGCTGCTCCCAGCCACACCAATGGAACTTCATGGAAAATGAGGCATTTGCTTTCCTAAGGACTTCAGTGCCACACGACATGCTTTTAACATAAGGAAAATACCTAGAAGAATTCATGACTACCATTATTTTCAGAGCAGAGGAATAAATAAAATCATTATATAATATGATGTTTCTTCCTAGTATTATATTTTTATGCATGTAAGGTTTCAGCCACTTTCAAAAGAACATTCAGAGGAAGGCGAGATTTGCCTGCAGTTCTAAAATATATAAAGCACTTTGGGGCTATTAAGAACTGAATTCCAGTGAAATGAACCAAAGGGAAACTTACAAAGTTTCCACTTCATATCCTGCTTAGTTTTGGTTATTTTTCCCAAATGGTGTAGCAACTGCCTGAAAAACTTCCAAATATTTTCTCCTGAGAGTTAGAAGTTCTTGTAGTAAAAAGAAAACTGACTCAAATATCATCTAGAAAGGAAACAGAACAAAAATAAGTTCTCTGAAAGATATGGACCAAAATCTTGGAATAGCCTAAAGAGGATTTATTTGTTTACATACTTTTTTATTCTTTTATTTATTTCATTCATGAAAAAAGAATGTTCTTTGACTTGTCCCTGCTGCAAGCGTGGTGTTTGAACCACGACAGCCCATGTGTTTATCCCAAACATTTATTCGTTTACTACTATGCGTCACTAATTCTTCTTTTTTGGGGGTTAAGATAATCTCATAGATCTTACATTCTGGTAATCAAACAGAAAAAGAAATTGTTTCAGGTATTAATAAGTCCTGTGAGGAAAATCAAACATGATGGCGTAGTAGAGAGCTGGAGAGCTGATGTGGACTGGGTGACTGGAGCAGGTGTCCTTGAGAAGGGGACCCTGAGCGGAGATGTGACCAGAAGCTGGCAATAAAAATCTTCCTGGCTGGAAAATGCAAAGGAGACCAAGCAGCAGGAGGGATGTGTGTCTGTTGGGAGGAGAGGGTGTAGGGGGTGGAGGATGCTGGACTAGGAAGTAAAAAGCAACTATAGGAAAAGAGAGAGAGAGAAAAGGAATATAGAATGGGATGAAATAGAGAGAGAGAAAAGGAATATAGAATGGGATGAAATAGCGCAGCTGTCAAATAGAATCAGTGAAACTACGTGCTTAAAGAGAATCTGTGGAGGAAAGAGAGGCTGGAGTTAAATACAGAAGCAGCAGTAAACGGTCCCCAGGGTGAGAGAAGTCTGTGAGGTGGTCGGCCTCGGTGCAGCATCTTCAGCGTGGGCCGTGGGTCCCGAGGCCGACCACCTCACAGCTTCAGTGTTGCAGACCCGTGAGCCTGTGGCTGCGGGCAAGCTCTTTATATGAGACGAGTTTGCTCATCTATGAAACGGGAATCACAACCTCCATGTCATAGGGTGGCTGTGATAATGCAAACAAAAAAGAGAGAATGCACGTACAGGGCATCACATTTTGCCTGGCAATAAAGAGTCAGGAAGAAAAAGAGCAGGCATTTCTGTTCCTCCTCATATCAGAAAGAAATCACGTGAAACTGAGCTTTATGCAACGTAATCCTGCTTTGAAATGGATTTATATTTATTTACTTATTTCCTATTTCCATGCTCACTTTTTTTTTGTACTCTGTTAAATCCAATTACATTTGCAATCCCCTGTTCTACAGTCACTTAGCAGCAATTTGATGTGTAAGGTCCTAAGTGCATTTATTCTAATTGGACCAGCTTTTACTCGGAAGGCGTCAAAAAGCTGTAAGACCCCGGGCTCGGCTTCCTGTTTCCTGTGGGCATGAGCCAAACGGACAGGCTTCTAGCTGCACGCTCACAGCTCCTACTTTCCCTTTTCTGCTTTCCAAGTCCCTCTGCTGCAGGAATTACAATCCCTGTCTCTTTTGACCTGCAAAACCCTCCTAATTTCTTGCTGTCTTTGTACTCAGGGGAGGATGTAACTCTGGCACCTGCTTAGACTAGGAGGGAGACCTCTGGAGAAGGACGTACCCGAGAAGAGGAATGCAGAAGCCGGCCAGCAGAACATTGATTTCTCGTGCACAGATCCGGAGTCTAATCAAATTTTGGTAATTTCAGTCTGTGACCTTTTCTCTCATTAGTGAATTTTGCACAGTTTAACCCCTGCACCCTGATCCCTTTACATACATCTTTGCTTCCTGTGGCATAGTTATTGGAAAATTTCAAATCCTTAAGTGGATATAATTGGATATTGACTATGCTTTTATTATATGAGAAAAAAATGTATTTGTCTCTTTTACACATTTTAAAAGAACCATTTTTACTGCTTCCTGTGTCCTTCTTACTGACATGGCCTGTACATTCAAGAGTCATTGTATTTGTCCCTTAAATTCCCCAGTATACCATTTAATAATATACCAATTAATATCCAAGTAGGAAGGGGAGAGAAATTTTTCATTTACCAGGTTTTTTTTTGTTATTAAATAGAAAACATAAAGTGATAATATTCTTCAGAAATAATGTCCCATTTAACATTTCACCTGTCCATTTAGAAAAATTTTAAATTGTCACTAACTATATTTGGAATGTCTATTCCAAAAAAGTACACCAAAAACAGCATTCCTATAGAGATGAGAGAATGGAGGAAGATATGTATTTTTGCTATTTGCTTTCTTTTTTAAATTGAGGTAGAGTTGATACAAAATAGTAGATTAGTTTCAGGGTGTACAGCATGGATATTTGGTATTTTAAAACTCTCTGTGATGGTGAAAACGCTGCCCCCGGGCCCCCGTGCTCTCCCACCCTCACCAGGGCCGGACGGAGCCCCTCTTTGGCGGAGCCCCCGAGAACCGGCTGACCTCGGGAGGAGCCCCCCTGACCGTCCCACTCTTCCACAGCTGGCTCCTTCTGGCCTGGCTCATATCTCCCTATACAAGAAAATCCCCTTCCGCCTAAACTCTGAGTCCCTTCCCTCAACTGCTGTCACCCTCTTCCTCCAATTACACTCATCCTGTCGAATAAAGTCTCTCCTGAGTCCAGATATGTTTCAATTTGACAAAGCATCCAATCCGATTCCATCATTCCTCTGCTCAAAATTCCCTCAGGGCCTCCGTTCATTCAGAGTCAAACCCAAGACTTCACAGTGGTCAAAAGGTAAACAACTTTAGGCAAGGTATAAAAAGCGTAAGAGAACCCAGCTGGACAAAGTGTAGAGCTTGTGGTGTGTGTGTGTGTGTGTGTGTGTGTGTGTGTGTGTGTGTGTATGTGTTTCCCACTTGAGATTCTATATCATGTTTTTCAATTTTTATTGTCACTAATTTTCTTGCAATCCCTAAAGCCCTTGAAATACCTCTTAATTTGTCCCTTGCACAGATTTAAACCATTAGAGATTTAGCCAAATGAGTTTTTTCTTGATTTACATTTTTCTTTCCTTCAATGAAAACTTGATAAACTTCTCAAATATTCCCACATTCCTGTGAAAAATCTGAAAGAGATCTCTAACTCATGATATTTGTTTCTGAAGCTATAATTAGACACTACAAGTTGGTATTTTTCATTTGTTTGCAATAAATATTAATTACAAGAACTATTATTTTAAAGGAAAAGAAATGTCATTTTTATCAGACAAAAATTAAAAATCTAATTTTTAGATAACTTGCCACAAACTCACTAAAAAGAACGAACAGGGTGAATGTTAAAACCACAGGACCCTTCAGATTCCTGTTAATTATTTTCAAAGGTAACACGTTAATATCAATCTATACACTGAAATGGCTGTTACTTTACCTTTCATCTTTCAGAGAAATAAAGAGAAAAACACTTTTAAAAAATAGGACTTAAATTCTTTCCAATTTAAGCCACCCAAATTAGGAAAAAGAAATCTTTTTGGTAATACTTGTGATCACATGTCACCTAGATTCCACACATAGGCTTGATGTACTGTTCTTCGCACATGCCTTTTATTATATAATTAGATTCACAGAAACTCTTGACAAGAAGCAAAGCTGAGAGGTGGACACTGGGGTTGGTGAATCGATGGCTTTTTGTTCAGCCTAGCATGGGGCACATAAACGTTACCCAGTGGAGGTATCCCAGATCACAGAAGTGCTGCACCACGCAAGTAAGTTAGTGGATAGAAGTAAATGGTGGTGGTTTTCAAAATGTAGTCTGAGTAAGGGTCACCTGTTAATCATGGAGATTTCTAGGGCATGCCAGAAATTCCAGAACACAGTTTCACTTATCTTGAGATACAAGTATCAAAATCTTCATTTTCAAAAATGGAAAACCTGGGCACAAAGTTCTTAAGTAACTTGCTAAAATCGCACAGAGTTGGTACACCCTGAGACCGGTGACCTGGTTCCTTGTGTACTAGGTTCCCGGCAGCCTCACCAGGTGAAGGAGGAAGGTCACTTCCTGGCAGGTCCAGGAGCCTTGGTGTATCGGGGAGACCTTGAGAAGAGAGGAATTCACCCCAACTACAGTCATCGCAGGCAAAATCTGACAGCAAGACCTTGGCTTGTCTTCCTGGTCTGAGAGGTTTTAAGATTCCAATTTAAGATTCCTTATGGAAAGTTCCACTACAGCAGATTTCAAAGCTGATGTGGTCAGTCACCGTTCCTGCTGCCCTTACACAAATAATCAAAGTTTACTGAAACTGGACTTAATTTGAAAACAAATAGTGTTACTGTAGTTATCTTTGATAGAAATGGGCATGATCATGGAGATAAAAATTATGTTTCGGTTATTTGTGGATCCCAGATTCTCGTCCTATTCATTGTCTTTTAGGTTTTGTTTTCTACCTGTAAACTGGACCTGATCTTGAATTCTTTCCTGCAATATTTGGCAAGAACTCTCTAAAATTTCCAATTTTCTCCCACTCCCTTGACTTGGAATCACTTAGAAATTGAAGCTGCTCTTTTTCTGAAGCCATGCAACCTAAAGCTAGACAACCTGATGTAATCTCAGAGAAATCACAGCGGCTCAGGTGTGGACAAGCTTTGCACCTGCTGCTCTGTGACCCCAGGAAGATCACCAGCCCATTCTCACTATAAACCAGGGAAATCTGAGGGCCACTGTTTTGCCCACACTCTACCTGGAGATGCTCACGTCCTGAGATTCAGAAATCTCAACTGGTCGGTTTACAAACTCAGAAACTGAATGTATGATTTCTTCAAACTTTTAGCCTTTGTTTTTCTTTTGTTTCCAGAGAAACACTTTCATTAAATTATCTGATTGCTCACATCATATAGGGGTCTGATTTAGGTGGAAGGTCACCGGCAACATGGCCTCCTGCAATAAAACATCCGTGGATTCATCCTGTCCTATGAAATCATGAGATGTATGAGAGCTAATACATCGTCTTATGCCTGGGTAAACACATTTTGAAAATTATGAATTTTTTATAAACCCATTTAATAAATGGATAAAGCCCATCCGAGTTATTTAATTGGCTAAATCTTGGATCTTGGGCATCTCTGCCCTGGGAAAGTTTTCAGTCCTTTGCTATCATCCTTTCAGTCACCCTATTAACCTCTCTAGTGCGTTGTATACTTTCAGTGGTTTTAAACACCTGCTGGCCGCCACTCTCATGCCAGATAGCATCCATCCAGACAACTGGATGAAATCAACTGTATGAATGATGAAGACAGGGGTTCGGCAGTTCTCCAGCCTGACAAGTAGTGGAAATGCCGACGGTGCAGTTCTCGGACCTGACTCCACAGCCTGCCGAGAATACTGCTCTTCTGGTTGGCCACACTCCCAGCCTACAGGGAGATGACTGCTAACGTCATCAACCAATGGAGACCCACCTTGAAGATTCCCTGAGCAGGCAAAACCAGTTTAGTCCTGCAAAGTTTAATTGAGCTTATTTTTCAAGGCTACCTTGACCTGGGACATTTCTCACTTATGCCTCTGAAAATCAAAAGCAGAACTGAAACTGCTTTCCAAAAGTATGAGGCAACCAGTAGCCAATTCCCTATCCAAGATAATTCTAATATCATAACCCATCACCGTGAGGAACTGTCTCTGCTTTCTTACTCTATAAGCTGTTTTATAAAAATAGACCTCTGAGCCTCAGTCCGTGTTTTGGACTGAAGGCTCCTGGTTTGCAAACTGTCTTTTTGGTGCGTGCGCAATAAACGTTTACTAACTACTGTGATGATTCATTGGTTTTACTTCTGTTACTTACAGACTTTCGACAATAGTAGCCATCCTGGTGGGCGTGGGGTGGCATCTCACTGGGGTGGTGTGTGTTTCACTGATGATTCCTGCTACTGAGCATCTTTTTTATGTGCTTTGCCATTTTTCTATTTTCTGCAGAGAAATATCTGTTCAAGCCCTTTGCCCAGTTTTAAATCAGGTCATTTGTTTGTTGTTGAGTTAGTGAGCAAATTTTTAAAGGGTGAATAAAAAACGGAGACCCCCTGAAGATTTAAAGGAGTACTTAGAAGTCAGGTTAAAATTGAAATTTTTCAGGGATATTTGGCGTGGGGTCTTAAATGATGAATAATGTTTTGTCTGAGGGAGAATGGGACATTTAGGAAAAGGACATTTGGGGAGGAGACACAACACGGGCATTCTAGAAGAATCCTAGCAAGTTTTAAAGAAACTTCAACATTTTCTTAGCCAGTTAGTCAAAGTGAGAAACCTCTAGATATCTGCTTATCTGAAAAGTTTTTGTAATTATTTTTAATACAACTAACAGTTTATGATTTGGCTGAGTAATCAAGCTGAATGTGTTTGTTTTACCACCGAAGGGATTTTTTTTTCATTTACGTATCCATTTCACTGACTACACTATGTGTAGGCAACATGGTTTCAAAATATGTAAATAGGACTAGATAATTCCTTCTGTTAACCTTAAATTTAATTCGCATTGATAATTATCCTTTTTCTGATTTAAAAAATTGTGTGTTTTTGCACGGGTTAAATAAATGAAAAAAGGGAAGGCTTCCTTTTAGAGGGCTTGCAGTCAAAAGTTTAAAAAGTGTGCCTTATTTCCCTTTGTTTTGTGTCATAAAAGTAAACTCCATTTCACTTGGATGAATGAATGGACAAGATTACTTCGTTTATTTTTCCTTCTTAAATGAATTCTGAATTATCCTATTTGCCTGGATAACTGAATGTCTAGTTTTAGTTATCTGAGAAGCTGCGTGTTCATTATAGGACAGACGGGAGAAGGAGGAAATACTGGTAGAACGCGGGAGAGTTTTGTGGACCTGTCAGTTGTATTTTCCATTAGGGTGGTTTTTTGGAAACACGGTGGCAGCATGTTAATTCTCATCCCCAAAGCTGGCTACCAGGCCTTGACTGTCATTTGTAAGAGAGTGTCACTTAACAGATGGGTCTTGGCCGTCAGCGGCACCACCATCCTGTGTCCCAGCTATTTCTAGGGAGCTACATATAAATGAGGTACCAGTGTCCGTACATACTCTTCCATCCTTCCAAAATCGGTCTTATCCCTTAGCCCTGGAACACAGCTATTCCATTATTCTTATGTATTGGCCTTTTATCCAGAGATATAGAACAACAGGAGGTGATAGATAATAGATAGATGATAGATAAATGATAGGTAGATATATAGACAGGAGAGAGAGATAAAGATATTTATTATAAGGAATTGGCTCACAGAGTTATGTAGGCTGGTAAATTCAAAATCTGCCGAGTGAGCAGACAGTGTGGGACACCCAGGGAGAGTCAACGATCCAGCCCGAAGGCCAGCAGGCAGGAAGAATCAGTTTTGCCAATGAAATCTGAAGGCAGTAGGCTAGAGAATTCTCTCTGATCCAGAGGAGCGTGGTTCTTTATATTCTATTCAGGCTTTCAGCTGGTAGGACACAGCCCAACCATAATGTGGATGCAATTTACTGACTGAAGTGTTAATTTAATCTACTGGCAAGGTCTGCCAATTTATATGTTCATTGCACCTAAAATTATCCTACTAGAAATAACCAGAATAATGTCTGAGCAAATATCTGGACACCCCAGTCCCATCATGTTGACACATAAATTTAACTATTGCATCTTACAGATACAAAAGCTATTTCCACACCCAAGAATTATTCTATACATATCTTTATGACTCAGTTTTGAGCAGTGTGACCCAAAAAAGTGGTGTCTACTCCCCTGTGGCAAGTAATCTCACAGCCAAAAAACTTAAAGTCCTGGCTATTTTTTCCAAAGAGATAAAAGGAGAGAGAAAATGATTACAAGTCCAAAGGTGCAATAAAAGACAAGCATCCCCCTGATACTCATGATAACAATTTCCTTTTTTCTTTAATCTTTTAGTAAATGGACCCTCATCTGACTACAGTTTAGTTTAATTAACTTTATATAAAATGAGTTACACAATACAATCTTTGCATCAGCTTCCTTCATTGAACATTGTAAAATTACCTATTTGTTTAATAACATATTTATTTTTGTAGAATTCTTAATTCCTAGCATATGAAGGCACCGAAGTCCCTTCATCCCTTCTTCAGCTGTCGGATGACAGAGAACAATGTCGCTACGACCGTGAACTGCATCAACCTCGGTGTTCGCATGCACACATTGACCTTATGGTGCATATCTACGATGGAGATCGATGGGCCCGTGGTACCTGTACTCCCAGCTTTACTGTATAATGCCAAATTATTGTATAAAGGGATGGTATCAATTTATATTCTCACCATCCCTGAGAGTTCCTGTGGCACTGCTACTTACCACCAATAGTGTAAAATTTTTTAATTTTTTTCTATTTGCAGTATCTCATAAAAGCTTTATTTTTTCTCTCTTATTTCCAGTGTGGCTGACTACTGAGATCTTCTATTGGCATGTCTGTGCACATCTTTTGTTCATTTTTCTTTTTTCTTTTTCCAGTTTTGTGGAAATGTAACTGACATTAGCCATTTCTTTATAGTTTATTTTGTTACTGAGTTTTAGGAATTCTTCGTACGTCCTAAACTTAATCCTTTGTCTTTTTCCTTTTTTAGAAAGAAACCTTCAACCTTTGTTCTGAGTTTCACTACTCTCTAAAATTTATTTTTATTTATCCTAATAAGTCATTTGGTTTCTTTCAGTAGTATTTCTATTTTGAAATCAGCTCTTACCTCTCAGATATTTTCCTTCCTCTTACACTTTCCCTCCTCTCCTGCTGGAACTCTGTCTTGAGCTTGTATCAGTGAATTTCTACCTCCAGAAACGATGGTGAGCAGGTTGCAGGTTGCACCTGCTACGTCTCACTTCTGCTGCATCTCATTGATGGTATTTTCCACTGAGTGCTGGTTATGATCAGCCCTTAAAACCTATTTGTAGGAATTCTCTGGGCCTGGGACAAAGGATCTTCATCCAGAGAGGCTGTATGTTTGATTCTTCTATCCAGCTGCACACAGAAGTTTCTGGGGGCCCCCTAAAACCAAGTGTGGCTTCAAGCCACCTAGCTTCCCAGGCTGTGGAAACCCCCCGGAGGGCTGGCTGATGACTGCGGCCACAGGTCCGCAGAGACTTTGTTTTTAACTCTCCTGTTATATCTCTGGTCCATTAAATGCTAAAGAAAACGATGGCCCACAAAATAACAAGAAAAGAACAGACTTGACAGAAAGCCCTTCCCTATAGACTCTTGTATTCAAGCACGCGGTGGTAGGCGTACATCGAGTTCACACTTACTGTGAACGTGCAGCCCTTCGCTATCTTAGCTTCATGTGACGATTTTGTAATACTTCCATCTTGCATTAACATGAGGCCTTGACTTCTTATCTTCTCATTTAATGAAACACACACACACATATGTGCACACTTACACCCCCCTCATCAGTTAACACTGTCAGGGCAAAGGTGATTTGAGTGCCCAATGTTTCACTTACTTATATGGACTGGGGTCAACCCAACACTGGGCCCGGACATCCCCTATCAACTTCTAGGGTCCTCCATACAAATTAATTGGATATTTAAGGAAAATATACTTCTCTCAGCATTTTTAGTTGTTTTCAGGAGAGGAGTTATATTTAACTCAGCCTACCATTATTGAAAATGTAATTTTCTAAACATTTCATTTGGCAACACAAAGAAAATTGAATGGCTCTTTTTAGAATCCAAACTAGAATCCAAATAAACAAACTAAGTACACACACACACACACACACACACACACACACACACACACATCTTGTTAGCTAGCTTTTTCTGGCTCTTGCTATTTCAATTATACTTATGAAACAGTATGTTTTGTTTCTTTATATCAGCAAATACTACTTATCCAAAGAAATCCTAGAGATAAGACTCACCTGTCTGGGTTTGGGTTAGGGTTTGAATGAGACCCTAACTTGAGCCAAGCACTCCTGCTGGAGTCTGTCGGCTCTCGTCTACCCATTCCCCCTCCTGGGTAAGCCAGAGTCAGTGCCAGGTGTTAGCTGGGGGCTTCCTCCTGAGAGCACCCTGGGGATGGTCTGTCACCCGGAACAGCACAGTTCTTGGCCGTTAGTGAAAGAGAAGCACTAAGCTGATTTACTTTTGATGAAAATGAGCATTTTCCAGTTTGAATGCTAAATGACATTTTTTACCCTATGCCCGGAAGGCATTTACTTTGTGGTCATATCTGTGCAGTGACCTTGTCTGTTCCCCCAAAGTCTTCCACCACCCTCCCTTCCCCATCCCCACCCCATCTGCTGTACTCTACATGCCAGTACCAGCATTGTGACCGCACTGCCATTACGGTTACAAGCACAGTAAGACTGGGTGGTTTCATGGTTATCTGGATTTTCCAATGTTTAAAACAGTATGAAGACAAAAGCTTGTTCCTACTGGAATTAGATGTAATATGTCTTCAAATATAAATATTTATGCATTCATTGGCGTGATAAGCTTAATATCTCAATTCATATACATTTTGATAACATCCATGGATACCCTTGAATATCAGTAGGCACACTTCCAGTATATTTATGTTTATTGAATGAAATAGAGGTTCTGCACAGTCTTCTACCAGTCATTTTGATCTACTGGTATATCACCTACTAAAAGAAATAATCTCCTTATTGATCTCTTTGGTGTTGCTGTTTTACTGCCTGAGAAAGGAGCCACTCTGTCTTTGAACTAGGGCTATGTAAAACATCTCTCTTCATTGTATTACACTCCTGATGGGCTAGTACTTTCTTCATTACTCTTCTTTTTAATAATATATATGTTTTTAAATACAAATACACACAAACGCACCCTTGATGTCTCCGAGACAGTAAAGTAACTTAGAGAGAGAAGCAAATCTTTCAGCAACATTTCCAAGGGACAGAGTGCTCTCCGGAAAACTCCCCTTGATGAAAACACAGTTTTGCCACCCCACGTGGCCGGCAGCTATAAGGAAGCACGCCTATCTGGAGAAGGGCGATATAAAATAATTGGCTTGGGGCCAACCTAAGCTGCTTCATGCCATCAACCTCTTCACATCTGGATCCAAATTAAAATCTAATTTAGAGGAGGCTTAAATTAAAAAAGCACACTTAATTCCTTCAATTTGCAGAACTATTCCATTCCATTAGGCAACTAATTTCTACCTGTCAGATTTGGAATGAAAGTGGTCTGTCTCAGGAGGAAACTTCTCACTTGTTGTAATTAGGTATGGGGAGTCTGACGATGCCCGAGCTTTGATAGCTGCTTGTGTTTAATGCTACAAGCTTCGGAGCCCTTGGGTAAACTCAACTAAAGTGTCAGCTTCAATAATTGCCTGATAGGAAAGCTGAAATGAGGTTACATATTTCATAATTAAATAACATAACTACTTTAATTTTTATTAGAGAATTATGAAAGGTTACCTCATATAAAGTCCAAGAGCATAAATCCCTTTGTTGATCTATTATTCTAATAAGCTCCCAAAGAAAATCTGAAGAGGTCTTGATTACAATTAGGTAAAAGCCAGGAGAGTGAGCACATTCAGCGGTATCAAAGTACTGACTAAAATTCTCAGGCAGGTGAACTCTAAGCGCTATGCCAAGCTCCTCTTGGATATTATTCTTGACTCATGCCAGGTGGCATGTTACCGTGGAAGCCCTAGGCTGGGAGACGGAAGGCTTGAGTCCCAAGCCTGCCACTCTCCAGCTGGGAAACCTTGGCCAAAAGCACTTGACCTCACTACTTCTTCATCCTGTCATCTACAAACTATTTTTTCTCAAATTTATCAGAGACTTAACATTTTAGAGATGTATGGGGTTAAATGCTTCTTCCCAAAAGCATTTGTCGCATTCAGTGATGGATATGAAAGTCTTATATTAAAGCTACATTTTACCATAAGCTTTTTTTATCCAACCTGAATCAAGAAATAAACTGTTATCATTGCTCACTCTATCTTCATTACAAAGCATTTTCTTTTCTTTACTTTATTTCCCTCCCTTCCTTCCTTCCCTCCTTCCTTTCTGCCTCTTTCTTTCTTTCTTTTTTCTTTAATTTTTCTGATACAGGTACAGGTGGGATACAAACCTGCCATGAAAAATTGAAGTAAGAACATGAATATTCTTCTGTGGCATATTCCAGGAGTATAATTATTTACCTTTTCAGTTACACGAAATATTATTCCAGAAGAAAGTATGTTCAGTGGTGTTTAAATTCAAGCTGGTTATTGTTCTAGATTAAATGTGTTTCTTAAAATACAAGTGGGGGTGGATTGCTGTGACTAAAAAAAAACATGTCAATATTACGACTGATATACATAAAAGAACTTGGGAGCAGAAGGTAAAATAGTGAATTTAATGGACAGGGACATTTTTATAGGAGGCTAAATGTTTTCACATTTTTAAAATGTTAGTTAAGAATATCTAAAAACCATACTTATAATCTGAAACTGTGCATGAGAAATAAAGTCTAAAACCAAAAAAAAGAAAAGAAAAGAAATGGGCTTCTCAAACAGTAAAGTATGAAAGTCTCTTCACATGCCAGCAGGGGTCGATTTTGTTCTCAGCAGCTTCGTGTCCTGATTTTTGTCTCTGAGGAAGACAAAAAGCGATTCATGACGTTCATGCAGGGCGCTTTCATTTCTAAATTAGTTTGGCACAATTAATTCAGAAATAAATGACTATATTTAAAATACAGACAACCAAAAATCAGTGGCATCATTTAAATAATAACCTATGAACACAGGGTGGAAAAACAAGAGATGTCATCGAGTTTTTGTAGCATTGAATGTATTTGTATCTCCAAAAAATATATAGAAATGGCTACTAAGCAAATGAAAAGATACTCAACATTACTAATCAGTAGGAAAACGTAAGTCAAAACTACTTTGAGATGTTACCTCAGACCCATTATGATGGCTACTATCAAAAATCATAAAATTAAAAATGTGGGTGAGGCTGTGGAGTGATTGAAATCCTTTTACACTGTTGGTGGGAGTATACAGTGGTACAGTCGCAGTGGAAAACAGTATGGCAGTTCCTTAAAAAATTAAAAATAAAATTAAATAAAAAATTACTATGTGATCCAGCACTTCCACGTCTGAGAATTGCAAGCAAGGTCTGGAAGAGATATTTGCATACCTGTATTATTCACAGTAGCTAAAACTTGCGACCAACCTAAGCATCGTTGATGGATAACTGGACAGCAAAACGTGGTGTGCACACACAACCAAATATTATTGCATCTTCATAAAGGAAGAAATTCCTATGTATGCTACAACATAAATAAACTTGTAGACATGCTAAGTGAAATAAGGCAGCCACAAAAAGACAAGTTCAGTATAATTCCACTTATGTTACTGGGGTGGTGCGGTATTTCTATTTTTAGTCTGTTGAGGACCCTCCATGCTGCTTCCCACAGCGGCTGCACGACTGACATTCGCACCGCAGTGCAGGAGGGCTCCCTTTGCTCCACATGCTCGCCAGCACCTGTTCCTTCTCGCCTTCGGATCGTGGCCATTCTGGCTGGGGTGGGGCATGGGGTGGCTCATCGTGGGTTTGGTTTGCATTTCCCTGATGATTAGTGATGTGGAGCATCTTTTCATGTGCCTGTTGGTCACCCGCATTTTTTCTTTGGAAAAATGTCTGTTCAGGTGCTCCACACACTTTTTAATCAGGTTATTTGTTTTCTGGTGTTGAGGCGTACGACTTCTTTATGTATTTTGGATATTAACCCCTTATAGGATAAACTGTTGATGAGTATATCCTCCCACACTGTAGGGGCCTTTTTGTTCAGTTGATGGTGTCCTTTGCTGCTCAGAAGCTTTTGAGTTTAATGTAGTCCCACTGGTTCATCTTCTTCCCTTGCTCAGGGAGATACGTCCGGAAAAAATTGCTCATGTTTATGCTCAATAAATTTTTATTTATGTTTCCTTCTAAGAGTTTTATAGTTTTATGCCTTATATTTAGGTATTTAACCCGTTTTGAGTTTGCTTTTGTGTATGGGGTTAAACAATAACCCAGTTTCGTTCTCTTGCATGTAGCTGCCCGGTTTTCCCAAGGCGGTACAGCATGGAGGATACGGCCAATGGTTCTGTGCCATTTGTATGTTGGCAGACAGCAGCTGCATTAGTTGGGGTAAGGATTTAATAATGTGTGTAACAGTGGAACTACTATGCTGTATCCTTAAAACCAACATAATATTGTTTATCAACTATACATCAAAAAAAATAAAATCAAGAAAAAATATATACACTTTGTGTATATGTGTGTGTGTGTGTGTGTGTGTGTGTGTGTGTGTGTGTGCGCGCGTATACTTGATATGTATTCTTATTTCCACAGATATTTAATACAGTATTTATCTAATATTGGGCAGGAAATAATTTACAATAAGAAACTAAAAAATCTAAATTACGGCACGTTTGTGTTATTGTTAAGAGACTAATGCAAATGGTGGGCCTCTGAGATGACCTCAGCTTTCAACAGCCTTGGGTTTTGTTTTTTGTTTTATGTTTGTTTGTTTGTTTGTTGACATTCTGGCTTCAGTGACCACTAAGTGAAAAGTTGAAATGTTGTGTTAACCTTAAAATTAAAAGGTCACTTTCTTTACCTGCAAAAGAGGTTTATGTAGGAGTAGCAGAGAATTCTAACCCCGGACATGCAAGCTGCAGCAGAACCATAGGCACGTCCAGAGAACAAGGGGAGGAACATTCCTTTACAGGTGAAGGGGCCGAGTTGGGATGCCCGTTTGGAGCAGACAGTCCTTTAGAGGAAACTGAGAGTCCTACATACCATGGCTTCTCATTGGCTGAACTGTGACAGTCTCTCACTGGCTGGGCTGTAGTGGGAGGTGGAAGGTGGAAGCCTTTTTCTTCCTGCTTTGCAGTACCCGAGCTAAAACAGTGTGGTGTCCCTCTCTTCCATGGGATCTGAGATTTAGGAGGAGTGGTGGGCCTGTGAGCTCCCCCTGCTGGCCCCCCAGTGCCATGTCGGTGAGGTTTCCCTTAGTTTCCACAACAGGCTAGGTTGCGTTAAGATCAAATAGGAAAGTAACAAAATACTCAAAATCATCGAGAAAAACAGAAAATGTTTTCTGAAATAATATATGTAATTTCACCAGTTTCCATGTGCGAATAGTCTTTTAAATTACCCATACACAAAATTCTTCTTTTGACATTCTTTATAATAAAGTAAAAAAAAAAGAACTGCAGCATAGCAAAAAGTATTTAACTAAAACTCATAAGAAAATAGCAAATTATTTTTAATAAAAGAATTGACTATTCTCTTTCAAATCACAATTTTGTAGAGCAGATTCTCTTTCATAGCAGACTGTCCATCAGTCTGAGAGACAATTATATTAAATTGCTGTCTGTGCCACTGAAAGACAAGTTTCCATAGGATAATTTCATGCTTGCTTTTTAATTGGCCCTTAACAATAATAAAATATCAAAGATCAGGTCAAATCTTTAAAACTAAGCATAAACAGTCAAACCACACCTTAACTTAGCTTAATATGTGAAAAATCAATGACCTTAAGGAAGAGAACATGTCAATATATTCTAAGATCATAGATACACATTCCTTTGTGAAATTTTGCCAATATAAAACATTGAAACCCATAGTAGCAATCCTGATAAAAGTGAAAATTTATTATTGAGGTACATTTTTATTATACAATAAGAATGTACACACAAAATAAATTAGTGATTCAATGTTTCTAATCTTATGAATTTCACAGATAAATTTGCCAATTGTCCTTAATATAAATGTGTTTCTGGGAGGACCTGACCTTTAAAGCCAGTTATCTATTTCTTGCTCCTAAATTTGATCACATAGCACATTTATGACTAAAACTAAATTTTATTAAACTTATCCATATATTTTAATTTATGTTTTCCAACAGTGATTGAATTCTAAATATGTTTAAAACAATTTAAGCTAGTATTAAGATTTACTTCTAATATCTCCATAAGCCTATGTTAAGAAAAGCAGACTTAAAAAGTACTTTAGTGAGTATTGTTTTCTTGGGTCATTTTTGTCTTTCTACTGAATAGTTTTAAAATCCAGATAACTTTTCTGTAAGAGAGGAAATTGCAAGAATGATTTTATTAAAAACATGTTTAATAAAATGTTTTTATAAACCTATCAACATTTAAAATATAATTCTGGGAAATTTTTAAAAGGGGAAAGGCTAAAGTTTTAAATTCTATAATGCAAGAATTAGCTGGTTTTCTCAAATTTTTGAAGGAATGCAAAGATTTGACTTAAAAAGTACATCTTCAAATGCAAATATTGGCCACAAGAATTATTCCAGTCTCCCTGAGAATATGACAAACAAATACAGATTTATTAACATAAATTCTTCTGAATAAAATTCTATGTTTTTCTGTGTCATATTTTGTTTCCATAAATTATAATACTATAAGTCTTATTTATTATTTAAAACTGTGTGCTAAATAAAAAGACATAGTACTTAAAATAAATGGCAGTGAAGCTTGAAGTTTTCATGTAATGGTTTATTGGGGACAAAGATCACTAATAAAGTCAATATAAGCTCCTTCACAGTAGGCGTTTCCATGGATGCACATTCGCATCAGCTCCACATTTACATCCATGAAATGATGAAACATCCGGTGAAACCACTTGGCTAATGGAAATGAAAATGTTACTAGGAATAATCAAGTGCCAGGCTTAATACAGTGTTTTCTGCCTTGTGGTTACTGTGAATAATGCTGCAGTGAACATTGGGATGTAAGTATCTTTTGATCCCAATTTTCAATTTTTTGGGTACACACCTAGGAGTGGAATTGTTGGGGCATATGGTAATACTGTTTAATTTTTTTGAGGCTCTACCATTCTGTTTTCCATACTGGCTACCCCATTTTCTATTCCCACCGCATATTAGGGTTCCAGTTTCCCCACATCCCTGCCAGTGCTCACATTTTCTGTGATGGTGATGACAGTGGCCATCCAAGTGGCTGTGAAGTGGCCCTCATGTGGTTTTGATTTGCATTTCACTGATAACTAATGATACTGACTCTCTTTTACATGCTAACTGGATGTTCATGTATCTCTTTGGAGAAAAGCCTACTCGGGTCATTTGCCCATGAAAAATGTTCTTTGCCTTATTGTCATTGAACTGTAAGAGTTCTTCATATACTTTGGATACTAGGCTCTTATCAGTATATAATTATAAATATCTTACTCAATTCCATAAATTCCCTGTTAACTTTCTTAACAGTGCCCCTTGAAACCTCAAACTTTTTAATTTTGATGAAGTCTACTTACTTTTTAGATGTTATACTTCTGGGGTCCCACCTAAAAATGCACTAACAAATCTAAAGTCATAAAGATTTACCCAACTTCTTTTTTCTAGGAGTTTTACAGTTTAGTTCTTATATTTGGATTGTATCTGGCCATTTTTTATTGTGTAATGGACACTGTATTTGAAAAGTTGTACAAATTATTTGAGTCTTAGAATGATTTTATTTTGTTTTTGCCAGGTAGCTTTCCCCCCTTATAGCTCCCTGGTTCTTATTAAAATTTCTTCTCTTAATATATTGTCCAGATATCCTCTTTGAGCTCAGGAGAAGGGTTGGTTTACACTTCTTTCACTTCATCATGAAGTAGAAGCCAATATAATGTTTGCTAAAAGTTTATTTTTTTACATGTCTTAATCGGAAACTGAGATAACTTCCTTTCCTGCAAACTGGTGGTGCTCAGACTGACTCACATTTCACAGCTCCCTAATACCCACTTGTCTTGAGGGTCAGTCTGTGCGCCCAGCAGCCCCTGGTGAGGTAGAGTGTTTCCTTGAACTGAAGCATAGCTTCTTTAGTACTGAAAACAGTGAACACACAGAGGTTCTTTGCTAAGAGACCCTGTCTAATCACAAATGGGTTTAGAGACTGATCCTTGATTTTACTCTCAGTAAAAAAAGTCCACTGGATAGTGTTTCCCAGCATGCAGTGGTTAAAAACTGACTTCATCCTGAAAAGAAGCCATTTCCTCCCTTCGAGTTGTACATAGAGAATACCTTTCTCTGTGTTGATCATTAAGTCGAAGCCCTATCAGAACAGATGACCATTGGCTGGAACAGAATTTTTTCAAAAGAACAGGCTGAAAATATTGATTAATATTTTGTCAGATGTTTTATGCTTCAAAATCACACTTACATGAAATTCTTTTATATATGAACCAGTTTTAAATAAATGTAATCCTGGTTTATTGACTAGTAAATTTGGCTTAGCAGGTAAAGGAATCTGCTAGAAGAAATGAACAATTGGCTGAAGGGCGCTGTCTACATGTTCGACCTAATTAATGTATTAAAAGAACAAACAATCACCTATTTCCTGTGACTTCTTCATATTTATTAAATTATACCACCTGTTACTTGACTTGCATAACTTAGAGCCTCTATGCCCAGGCAAATGATATCAGTTAGGAAGCTGATATAAATAGTTGGTTCTTTCTATTTAATATTTCTCAGAACATGTGAATGTATGTATGTGTTTGACAGGAAGGTTCTATGGGAGGGTGAGGGGATATTTTAAATTCAGAATTCTTGGGCTAGTAGAATAATGCTGAAATGATAGGACTGAGTCATCCCAGCTGCATTTTTGCAAACATCACTGATTTTTTTTGGGGGGTGGGCATCCCCAGAGAACTATATATCATATGTGGACTACATATATTATATATGGGCTATATGTATATTCCTCTTCCCACTTGTCCTTTCCACTTTCTGAAAACTTCATAATATGGCCAGTTCTTGCTCTCAACTCTCCTTGAGGGATGAACTCCTCATGACAAGGAATGGGGATGGTTAATCCTTCAGCCAGTCCCAATATGGATTGGTCCAGCAGGTACCCAGATGAATAAAAAAGAGAGAAAGCAGTATGAGCAGTCATGGAATGGAATAGCTTTGCAGTAAAGTTAAGCTTATTTTGCCCTGAATTCTGCCAATAGCCACAGTCAGAAACTAAGAGCAAATGAGGTGAGGGACACAAGAGGTTTGAGGGCAAGAGAAATCTCTCTCTCTCTCTCTTTTTTTTTTTTTTTTTTTTTTTTTGCCTTTTATGAATGGCAAAACCCACAGGTCAGGTTGAAACATTCGCTCAGTCCATTAGTTGAACGCCTGCAAAAACACACTTGAAAAACAGTGATCTGAATACTTAGACAAGCCATTCCCAACCACGGGCTTCACCCTGAGTCTGGCTTTACTGTTAGAGCTATAGGTGCAAGAAAATAGGGGCTTGGGGGGAGATAAACTTTTCCTTTTCCAAATTGTTGAATTACAAAAGCTTTGTTGGCCATTGGGACTATGTAGATTTTGCAATGGCAAATTGGCAAATTCGTGTTGCTACAGCTAACATCAGTCTGTTTAATTTAATATTATGTATTGAACGCAGACATACTTCTATGACATTTCATCATGTAGGTTATCAATTTGATTACTGTGATATTTCTGTGACACTTTCCTAGGTATGGTGTCAATGTGATTGTCATAACTCAGATTCATTTTGAATTTAGTTGATTTCACCTAACAGATTATTTTAATTAAAAGAAAAAACTCAGAGTCAAATCAAAAACCATAAAACTAAGTTTTCAGGGTTTTGAAATAATCTGACAGCTCAATCTTGTTACTAAATCTGGTCTTTCACATGAAGTCAACCCTCCATCCTCCATCCATCCAAGCGGAAGACAGCGGACCTGCCTAGGGAAATGCCCCAGAATTTACTCCGGACCCATGGACACTTTATGGTGAGGCGCTGGCACCGACTTCACAAGAAGCCTTAACGTGAAGCCGTTCTCTCTTCTTTCTCGGTTTCATCTCCTCCCAGGCGTCCCCTCTCACCCCCTCATCCGTCCCTCTTGGAGTTTAGAAGCGTCCACTGTCCTGCCAAAGGATACTGACCTCTGCTCAGAATCTCTGATGTGGTGCCTTGAACCCATGGAGAGCTTTAAAAGTTCTCAATGCCCGTGTTGTGTCCCAGGCTATTTAGAAACCTCCTGGGGGGAACACAGACGTTGGTAAATTTTTTAAACCTCTACGGATGATCCCAGTGCATGGCCAAGGTTTAAATCCTCTGTTACAAAGCAATACTTCATAAAAATAATGTGAGGGACTGGTTAGACTGCGATTTTCAACCCCACATCCGGAAATTCTTTATCTGAAGGGTCAGGCATAAGACTCTGAATTATAAAAAATAATCCCCAGGTGATTTCCCTAGAGGAGGCCTGCAGTCTACATTTTGAGAAACTGTTCTGTGGGGAGTGTACTTACTCTGCCTTTTATTTTATTGCTTACTGCTCTTTCACTTGTGACTTTAAACTCTGTCCGCTGACTTTTTGCACATATAATCTTGTTAATTTCTACCACATTAACAAAATCCCTTCTTTCATAGCCCTGTGTCTTTCACATATCGCTATCGCTGTCTCTCTCCCTGGAGACAGAATCTTAGAGCAGAAGGCGTCATCACGCAGCCTGCAGCCCTTGCACCCCGTGTTCCTTCTCTCCCGGGCCAGCTTCAGGGACAGATCGGCTGGACAGGCACACAGCGCGGCCAGTTGGAAGGCCTTGGCTTAGCGCCCTGCCGTCTGAAAATTCTCAGTGCTTTTTTATTGTGCATTGGACCCTGAAAATTATGTCGTCTACTCTGCTTTCCTCATTACCGCACTGTTATAAAAAAAAATCTTTGATTTTGAGTTCCACCGCATTTTAAAGTCCTCTTTTCTTTTTTTTGACTCATTTGAGCATTTAATGCATTATCCGTTTGTCTTTGAAATGCTTTTGTGCCTTCCTTTACTCCGCTTTCTTTCCATCCTGCGTGCCAGGCCCCTCAGGCCCTCAGGGCTCCCCCCTCACAGACGCCTGCTCCCTGCACCCCTCCTCACTCCGTCCTTGGCACCGGACGCCACTGGTGTCCACGGCCCGCCATCCATGCTTTCACGTGTGCCTGCAAGGGTGCCCCCCACCTTGCCAAACGGCACCTTAATCCACAGCTTTGAACCTGCACTTTCCACAGAAACTAATCATTCAAAAAAACTGACCTCATTACCTTTTTTCAAAATCTACTGATTCTCCATACTTCTCTGAGTTGTGAGCTCATTGTCTTCCTTGTTATTCAAATAAAACTTAGGAACCAATGTCAAGTCTCTGTGTCAGTTGTCTGCTGTACTCTTAATATTCCTCGAAAGTCTCCTCTCTTGCCATTCCCATCATTCTCACATCACCGTTATCATTTCTGACCCACTATTGCAATACCGTTCCAAGAATTCTCTTTGCTTTACGGTCACTAAGTCCCTATACTCAATGATGACAGAGAGTTCTTTCAAATACACAAATGGGAGAATTTAAAACTTAAAATAGCCTCTGATAATTTTTCTGAACCATATCAAATCAAATACTTCCTTTTCATAACAAATATCATGTAGAAATCCATTTATTTTATGTAATAACATTAAAGAAAACTCATAGAAGACTTATACACTTACTTCAATGATTCTACATATTTGGATAATGTCCTTTCAGATACACATGAAGCAGAAATAAAATAAAAAATCATTTTATTAAAATGACATATATTTCAATATTTCAATATTTGAGAATGACTGCTCTGGAAGACATTTTGAAATCATCAAATACAGCTATCCATAGAACCGTAATGGATGTTGCTAATTAATATTCATGAGCAACACTACTGCTATAGACACTGATGGAATTATGCAAATAGTGGGCAATTCTTGATAAAATTCTGAAGAAAGTACTGTCTTCTCTCCCTTTGTATGAGAGTTATAATACTGTAAAACTCAATGTATAGTAAAGATTATAATAAATATTTTTTATTTTCTGACAAATGGAGTTGTTCTAGGCACCTGTGATCATAGATCTGCGTGTACATGGATGCAGGGGAAAGAGGACAGGGAAAGTCAAGCAGCACGTGGGACTAGAATTCATGGCAACAGGTGGTTGTACAGTAAGGTGAGAAGCTGCTTCACTTCATAAACTTCCACTGGGGACGTAAGGAGCCAGACTCTTTACAAGCTCAACGTTCATTATCTCCCCACCCAAAGCCCTCTTCCCTCGTACAAATGCTTCATTTACTGCAGTGTGCACAGCTATTTTGTGCCAAGCATGTATTGGAACTGGCTCTTGTAACCCCACAGGAAAATGCATTTTTCTGTATTGTGGTTTTCCAAACCACAAACTCTGAAAGAATCCCTAGATGCACACCCATTCAAATTGTATACTACCACTGAAGTTTAATTTTTGGTAGAATCTGCATTCTTTCTAGGGTCACTTTTTTGAGTAAGCTGGAGACGCTCATATCTCAGAGAACATCTCCGAGCAAAAATCAATTCAAGAATGAGAGGCTTTCTGACATCAACACATTTTCATTCTATATCTAAGTTATTGACTTGCTATCCCTTGAGAAATATTTCTCTTCCTGCTAAAATTATTAAAGGTATTGGAATAAATGTTCTTGCAAACCTATAGCATAGATTTTTGTTTCAAAAATACTCTGTAGGCATGATTTGAAGGACAATAAAAAATGGGTACAGATGCAATTAAAGAAGAATCATTCTTAGAGCAAAGGAATTGCCAAGCCGTGCTGAAATATTTGTCCTTCTGGATTTCTTAGTTTCATACAGAAACATTGTAACTAACTATGTATCAAAACTACTTAGAGTATTTTAAGTACTCAAATCCATGCTTTGGAAAAGGGCTCCTTCAGGAGTCTGGTACATCCTCGCGGGTGTGACAGCAGCTTCCACGCCGCCCTCTTCAATGCTCCTTTCTTATCTTAGGGTTGAGAAGATGAAGTACCTTTTTCAGACTTCCTCGAAGCCATAATTCTGGATAATTCAGAAGTAGCCTTTGCCAGCAAATATTACTCAAATGCAATTGGAGGAAGAAAGGGCAGTACCTTCCTTTGTCTCTGTTGCTAACAAGAATAAGTTGTGATGGACAAGAGTGGTTTCGGTGGCCACTCCTGCTATCCCAGGATGGACCTGGTAGTCTCTGGGATGTGCTAGCCTACCAGTGGTAGCCCCAGAAGTAGAAACTTTCTAACCTCGAGGTCACAGCCATTAATTTAAGGTTTAACTTTAAACTCAGTAGAGGATTGGACTCACAATTTTCACCCTTCCAGTCCTCCTGACATTTTTTGTAATGCGATCTCTCTTTTCCCACATTAAAGCCTATTATAATTCAAATAAACCACAGCCCAAGTCACCTGGCACGTTCAGAGCTTAGCATCAGAAAAACTTGAGCAGGTGAATGCATCACCTATTTTCCTGGCATCCTGCAGAGAGATATGCTTGGACCACACATCTATAGACTAGGATTCATGAGAGAAATGCAGTCTGCCTGCGGTAATTTCTTCTTTAGGAACAAAAAAGAGAGCAGCCTCATAAGCAGACCTTTTGCACTTAGGTATCATGCATTCGGACCTTATGTGTTTCCATTGCAGGAGACCATGGGGAGACAGAACTGCCTAGAATGGAAATTTTCATCATTTTCACACCTGTGAGCCAGGTGCGAGCGGGATGTGCTCTCAGTAGTCAGAGAAGTCGCGGCCCCTTCACCTGGTGAGGGCGGGTCCCCAGCTGTCTTGGGTTGCCAGGCAACCTGAAGAAACCCCGGGGTCTGTCACTGAACCCTACGATTGTCTTCATAAACTCCTGAAATGGTTTCTCTTTCCTGCAGGGTCTGATCCAGCCACAATGTCCGGCAAATGTACTCATAATTTCTAAGAAAATAGTTTTGAAGTAACTTCAAGCTTAATTATTAAGAAACCCAAATGATATCATAGTTGCAGTATTGAAGCATCATGATTAAAACTCTTCAGAGTGGGATAGGAGAGGCTTAAATTAGAACAAACGTGGCAAGTCTATTGCTGATTTTCATTCCTCAGATAAAGCTTTTTTATCACTTAGCTATTATTAGTCACCACTAAATTAGAAATCCATGCACAAACGTACAATAATCATTTCTATCAGAGAAGTTATTTGGATTTCTCCATGCTGTATTTTTATGGTCACTTTGATCTGGTAACTCAGTGCTTCACAAAGAGACTGCATGAAAACAAATAACCTTAAAAATGAGGTTTTCAACCAAGATTTCATCCAACATACCTTTCTCTTCCTTCATGGATAACTATGAATGGTGTAAACATTCATTATATAAAGAAATTAAGACTAAAGTTTCTAGGGTGATGAACATAGGACCTGGATCTGTAGAAATAGCAGCAAAATTGGAGATCAGAATGTTGACAAATGTCACAAGCAGTGTCAAAGTAAAAACAAAACAAAAAAACACAGTAGCAGCAAAGCCCGCATGTGAATACACAGCTCAGGCGAAACACCCCCAGTTTGGCAGCAGTTGAGTGGTCTTGCCTCTGCTGTCCTTCACTGTGATTCTCCAGTTAGCCTCGTTAGGCCACCTCTAGATGATTGGCATTTCCAGCAGCTCCATCCTCTTCTGCTCCCCACAGAGAAGGAATGGAAACCCAGAAAATATAGTCATTTTCTCCTCCAATTTTTGTCGCAGAATTCAATTCACTGTAGGAAAAATAAAACCACATAATAACAAAACATTAAAAGCCCCAGTTCTACCATCCAAGACACCTACTGATTTCAGTCTCTGAAAACACATATCACTTATGTAATCAATGTCTGTTTAAAATAGTCATTTTGCAATCGCTGTTTTCAGAGAATGTACTGAATTGTGAAAAAATATTCCTATATTATAAACATAGACTGTATTATCTTTTTACAGGCATACTAATATATTATATAACATTTATTATAGAAAGTTCTATTTTTGATGTTTGTTTATTGGTATCTTGAGGTTTTAAACAATGTAATAAATTGCTTTGTTCCTATATTTTTAGGTTCATTTCTGATTACGTTTCTTAGAATGAATTCCTGGAAGGTAAAACACTGTACCACCTAAATCAACATTTAATTATGTTCCTGTAATGTGCCACTTTGAGACGCTAATGGAATGAGGCACTTGATACAGAAAAATGCACATTTGCACACAAATACAGATTTCTTTGAACTTCAGAGGATACATGTCCCTCCAGAAAGCCCACTTGGGGACCCTTATGTAGAGTTAGCCCATGTTAAGGACACTTTGCTACTCAGAACCACCAGGAGTGTGTCTGGCCCCAATTAAAAACAGAACAGAACAAAATGAAACAATTTCTATACCGCAGCGATGGCCGCCCAGACAAACACCCTTTACGGGGAATAGTGACTTTCTGCAGCATTTACCCCGGACAGCCTTCCGTAGCCCCTCACCTCCTCCCCCCTCCTGCCTTTACGTCCCCACCTGTCCCTCCCCCTTCCGCTGAGGTCTTGGGGTGTCCACTGAGCAATGATTTATCTGTATTGGATATGCTATGGGCTGATTAAGTTCTTCTCTTTCTTATGCGCTTATCCTGAGTTGATAGCTTCTCACCATGGCTTGGGGCTGCCTTACCGTGTATTTTCACTAGAGGATAAACCGCGGGAGGAGGGACTCTTAACATTTGTATCATCACAGCTTTTCTCACCACTGTGCTGCCCCACCAGTATCGCCCATGAAACCAGAAATTTTAGTTTTCTTGTTCTGAATCTAAGATTTGTGTCATGGAAAATTTTGTCCAGAGCACCCAGGAGCCCAGGCAGTGACTACAGAGCAAAGCCCTGCATCTGAGCTTGGGAGAGAATTCAGATCAGAGCTTTAAAGAAACTGAGGAGGAGGAGGGAGAAAAGCACATGTGCGAACTGTGACTGAGATGGGACAGGTGAGCAGGTGGGGATAAGACAGAGGAAAATGCACTAGCATGTGCCCCCGTCCTTGCACTGGAGTCCTTCAGAGGCCCCTGCAGGTGTGTAGTTCTAATTAGCAGCAGTCCTTATTGGGCAAAATCAGTTCTAATTTTAAGTTACAACATCTCTGGAAAACATCTTCATAGAATACTTTTCAAAGAAGTTAACTCAGTTAATGTAGATTTTTAAAATTTGGGGACCTCTTTTGAGATGAATTTATATATTTTATATAAAATCTGAGAAGTACGCACTTAACATAAAACTTCCTGCAAATGTAGAAATTCCATCTGTGTTGTGCACCCTCTCTCCTAAGGAGTTCTCAATACTTGGGTTGGTAAAATGCGGGTCTTTAAACTTTAATTGATGAATATATTCATTTCATACGAATTTTCGCTTTCTTGCTGTTGACCCTGCTAAAAGAAATTAAAGTAAATTATCACAAAGTCCCTGATCTCAATTGTTTTATCATCCCTTTTAATTTTTGAGAGGATCAAAATAACAAAAGCCCCTTTGAGATTCCTGAATCCAGTTTGGCAGGTGGGTAAACGGTTCTCTGGAGTGACATCTTTCTTACTGATGAAATTGCTTCTCCCTTCTGAGCACCTGGTAGCTACTTGCCAGAATTGTTTCAATGCTGGTTTCTGTGATATATTGAGAGAGCTCAGAAGGTGCCCGCTACTGGCTGTCCCACCCTATGAAGAAGAAAACAGTGGGGGGAGAACCATAAGTTTATCTCCTTTTGATAGTCATTTACTTCCCAGTATAATCATATGTTGTGATCTTAGTAAGAGTGAGATACCTCATGCTTGTATTGCATTTTACCTGATCTCTCTCCAAAACCAGAAAGGCAATCTTAAATTGACTCAAGACTTAATTATATCAGAATAAAAATAATCTAATTATACATGTCCTATTTAGATTTTCAATATATTTTTAACCGAAATTGGTCCCATTTTTTAAGATGATCAAATACGCCACAAAAATGAAAAGCAATAACTTTCAAATTTGTTATTGTAAAGAACTGTTACTTAAACTCTAATTTCATCTTCTCATATTTTATACATTTGAGTAAGTAAACCACATTTCTTGAATCGAATCAGTATATAGTAAAATATTTAGCACCTTAACTTTTAGACAAATGGTCTAATAACAAAAATTTCCTTTTCTCTCTAGTGTTAACCTTCAGTGGGAGCTCTGCTTGCATTTTAATTCACCTTAAATTTATGCAGAAATACATTCGCATTTCCCAATCATTTGTTTTGTAGTTTTGCTTTCAGCCATTTTTTAAACCACCTGCTATATTTGCCTTATGCTCAAAGTATGGTGCTGACAGTTACTGATAATGCAGATTAAATCTGTTTATGATGGCAGGCAAAACACTAAGTAAAAACAAAACAATATAATCTTGCATTTTTTTCTTCTGTTTAAGTAGTGGCTTACACGAAACCCATCTGACTTGCAAGCGCATTAATTTATTACCATTTGGCAAGTCTTATTGAACTGAAATGTAGACAGTGTGTGACAGTGAATACAATTTCACCATTTTTCAAGTATTGGCCTGTCTTATAAAAATGTGTATACAGTCTAAAAATGAATCTTTGGTTCTTTTAATATTTACAGAAGTCATCAGAATTTGCTGCTAAGGGAATACCATTAGTATATGGAAACATCTCAGCTCAAGGCAAACATCTTTTCTAAAGGCACAAACTGTCAAGGGAATCATAGATTTTCCATTTTGCATGTCCCTCTAATTTATTCTTCTTGGTGCATGTCTAAGAACAGTGGCACACAGCAAATACTTTTACAACTTAGAAGATGGTGATTAAGACCTGACACAAGGGACAGTTGCTTTCCTTTACAGGCCTGTATATGGAAGTTAGCAAAAATGATGGATGTAGTAGATAATTGTCCTTGAGACCCCCATATTTGGGCTTGAAGAATTAGCCTCACTCGCACAAACCTTCACCGTGAGTTGTGGCTTTCTCTGGTGCTTCCATTTATTTAACAAGAAAAATATATGGATACTCATGGTTCCATAGTCCTCACCACATGATTGCTTCTTGGATGCTTTTAACTCAGGGATTAATTCCTTGAATTTACTGAGGCAAAAGCAATATAAGCAAATTAGATTCAATTCATCCTTGTAACTAATGTAGAAATTATAAATTATTATGCAGCATGTTCATCTATAAATGTCAAAGATATGCTTGGCATTTTATATTTAACATACTGAATTAATTTTTGCCCATGTATGCGACCCTGACATATATCTTACAGACTTTTGTTTTCTGACCATGAATCGACAAACATATATGGAAGATTTGGTTTAACCAGTTTGGTGTTCAGTCAGTCCTACCAGGAATAAGAAAATCAAGTTATTTTTAGCATAACAATTTCTAACATTTGAGCACTACGGGCAGACTTTGTGGTAATAGTTTTCATTAATACCTTATTTAATTTTCATTTGTATAAAGTAGATGATATTATTTATCCCTTTTTGCAGATAAACAAACCAAGGCATAAAGAGGTTTTTCTGTGTTTTTTGTTTTTTTTTTTGCAAGGGGTAAAATGTGCTAAATTAGAAGTAGAAGACAGCCAGGACTGGGTGATTCCAGAGCCCCTGCAGTAACCATTCCACTGCAGTCTGTGTTACTCCCAGTGGGAACAGGGAAAACTGCAGACACACACCAGGACTGTGATAGGTCCTCTAGTGACACACTGGTCTGAACCTTTTCCTTCCTACATGGGCACAAGGAGAACAGGAAGCAGAATCTGCAAGAAGAGAAGCTCTGTATGTGCCCTGGAGCCAAAGATCCTGGCTTTAAAAGGAGCATTTGGCTGTTAGCTCCGTGATATTTAATTTTTATGAACCTCAGTTGTCTTAACTGTTCATGGGGGAAATACCTATGCACAGATTTCTCAGCAATTTTGGTAAGAGCCAGATGGTAATGGAATACTTCTCCTAAGGTGCCAAGAGAAAGCCTTTATAAATATAAAATATAAATGTAGACTATGACAGTGTTTATTGTCAGGTAGTAAATGTAGACTAGGACAACCAACTAAATTTCTAACAAAGAATGAAGCTCTAAGAAACTTATTGTTGTGGACCCACAGTAAGTCATAGAGTTTACCACTAACAAACCCTGGTTGAAGAAATTCTGAAGAATGCATTTCAGAAAGAAGGAAATGGGGGGGGGAGGCGTGAAGTGCATAAGGAAAGAATGGGATGCAAGTAGGAAGGGTGCACGAGAATTTTAAACCTGGGGCAAATCTAACCAGCACTGACTAAGTGAGATCTGACTACCAGGGGCTTGGCCTCTTCACTGAGCTTAAGAATGAGCATGCGGAAGACGCCAGCTAATTAATTACAGCTCTCTTGGGTAGAAAAACCGCTGTGGAGTACAAAGACAGATGCAAGCAGCGTTCTTGTATGAGTCTTATGTGGTCTATAATGGGGTCATGGAACCTAGTATGTGCTCCGTGTGTGTAATGGAAAGGTAGTTAAAACATCCCGACGTGGAATGGCTGCTCTTTCATTACCAGCCCCAACTCTGTCACCAGCGATAAACTCCCCTCTGCCTGTGGTTTCCGTTTTCACTTGTGTTTTCTCAAACACACCACACAGCCGCTTTCAGTCTTCACTCGCATCCTCGGGACACCCACACGGTCAGCTACTGAATTCATCCGTGTCCTTCAGGTTCTCTGGGTCGTCTCCTCCTGGAAGCCTTCCCTGATTATGCCTTCCCCGTCCTAACATGTCCTTCTCAACTTTATTCAGTTGTTAGACACCCGAATCTGGAGCCTTCAGACTATATCTAAGGCCTTCTTAAGTTTTCACCACAAATTATAGTAAACATATATTTAAGTGTTAGTACTCCCCACTAGATGTTAAATCACTCTAGGGAAGAAAAAAATGTACTCTCAATATCTTTTCTTTCCCAATTATTACCCGTGGGCCCATGAGAACATTGTCTTAGACGATTTCCCAAACTCTAAAGCACGGAATCACCTGTGCTGCTGAGTGCCACACATGCTGAAGTTACCTGGACAGCAGGTCCTGTTTTATAGCAATAACAACTCAATTACCTGAAGATACTTAACCAATAACTTAATAAGTTGAAGTGCAAACTGCAAAACCGTACCATGTAAATATTGCTGAAGGGTCTGGTGGAATCCCAGGATTCCCAAGATCTGTCTGCTGACAAAGACTTTAGGATTTATAGTGGAGACTGTTTTCATTTTTGAGTTGAAGCAATTTCAAATTTACAGAAAAGTTGAACACATAGTAAAAAGCTCTGCCTTTTACCCTTCCCCTAGATTCACCATTTGCTAGCATTTTACAACATTTCCTTTTTCTTCTTCTGTAAATTATTAGCACTAGTCCTATTATTTTTGCTGAACTGTTTGAGAGTAACTGGAATATGTGTCTCTTAGGAACTAGGTCTTTCACTTATTTACCATCAGTACAATTATCAAATTCATGAAATTTAAATGTGTACATTTTACTACTTAGTAGGTAGCTCATATTAATCATTGCTGGTTGTTCCATAATCACCTCTATGTGTTGTCTTTTTACAAACTAGAACCCAAACCAAGACCACCCTCTGCAACTAGCCGTCATCTCGTCAGTCTTCTTTAATCTGAAAACAGTCTTTGTTTTCCATGACATTTCTGTTTTTGAAGAAGCACACGGGTTCTCTTGTAGGCTGGGGCGGCCTGCTGTTCATGATTGCATCCAGGTTATGTCTTTTTGGCAGGAGCGTGGTCTGAGAGGTGTCATATTCCCAGAGAATCCACCGTGTGAGGACATCACGTCTGTTTGTACTCATCACTGGTGATGTTAACTTGTGAAGTTGGTGTAAAGTTGCCACTTAGCATAAAGTTCCCATTTGCAATGTGAGAGAAGATGACTTCAGGCTTAGTAACTATTTTATTCTTCACCAAATTTCCAGCCAATATTTTTAACATCTATTGATGATTCCTGGTCAAATTAATTATACCAATAATATTTTCAGAAGTTTATTGTATCACTATATCATCTTTCTATTTGGTAATTTGCATTTCCACTGTACAAAGACCTTTCTCGTCTTTCTTAATTAGCTAATTCATTTATTTCTAAGTCTGAACTCATGGATTCATGGATTCTCATTTTTTCTCTTGGCTTTTCATTACTGTCAATATTTATTTGGGTACTTAAATTGTCTCAGATTTGACTAGCGGGAGCCCCTCGGTTGGCCTTAGAGCCTTTGTCATGGCTTCATTTTGTTGGGTTTTGTTTGATTCTCTACCTTCCAACACCTGGAGATGTTCTGTCACTTTTTTTTTACTTTACTTACCTCCGCCTTAGAATCAGACATTTGTCCCTGGATCCATAACTACCTTTAGTGAGGACAGTTCTTAGAAACCCAGGTGTCCGCGTTGGGTATGCTCATATATGTGTAAATGTTACATATATACATGAAAACCGTAAGTGCTTACACTACCTTATTTTGAATTTAGTTTGCTGATTTATTTCATGCCATCCTCCTTGCCAGCAAAACATGTTCATTCTAGGGTAAAAATTTTGGCTTCCAACATCAATATATTTACTCACTTGCTCACTACTACAAAACACAAGGTAGTTTCAGAATTGTTATGTCCGTAACACTATGCACAACAATTTACTAATTTGTGTTCAATACTTTTGAAATTCATTTACTTTAGAGTAGGGGAATATAGTCAAAATACTATTTTCAAAAGAAATTTGTATTCAGTTTCTTTCTTATATGTGTTATGTTGCTCATTGGAAATATACTTAAGTTCATTTTTTTAAATTATATATGTACCACATCTTCTTTATCCATTCATCTCTCAATGGACACTTTGTTCTCTTCCATATTTTGACTATTGTAAAAAATGCTGCAATAAGTTAGCAGTACATATATCTTTCTCAATTAGTGATTTTGTTTTCTGTGGGTAAATTTCCAGAAGTGGAGTGACTGGGTCATACGTTATTTCTATGTTAATTTTTTGAGAAACTATCATACTGCTTTCCATACTGTCTGCACCAATTCACATTCCCACCAAAATGTTTAGGCAGTAAAAACATTATTTAATGGAAAAATCCTCCCACTGTGGTAATTTCATTTGTCATTTCATATAGTTCTATTTTTGGATTTTATATTCTGTTTTATCAATGTATTTGTTATTTTTAAAAAGAGTACCTCTTCTTTTAATTGTTTAAAGTATATATTGATATCTGTTCATCCAGGCTCTTGAAATATAAGTTCAAAAATTTGGGGGTGTTTTTATAAGCTTACACTTTCAAATGGACCTATTGTTTTCCACTTCCAGTAAAAACACTTAGGATTTACTTATAAGGGCTTTAAATGCATGTGTTACTGTGCGAGTAACTGATAGCTTTATAATGTTGAACCTTTGCATCTATGAACATAATTTATTAAGTCCTTCTTAAAAATACCATAAAATGCTAGTTCTTTTATGTCTTCCCGAGAAGTTGGATTTTTTTCTCCTACAGGGCTCTGAGAGAGTTCTTAAATGTCTACTAGTCTTTCATCGCCCACTGTTCCCACCCTCCAAATGCTGTGGACCCTTCTACCTGCCATCCATTTAGAGAAAGAACATTAGTACCTAATACTAACGAAACTCTTATGAAGCCCCAGGAAGGTAAAGACGACTGATTCTCCCATGCCTACTCGTGTGGTTTCTCCTGCATCGATGTTATGAGTGAGTGGCTGCACAGTGAGTGACTGAAGGAGGGTAGAAAGCTCACAAGTCAAATTATCCTCTAGGAATAGGAGGTAAAGTTGGACATGACACCCAGTCAGCATAAAGACACTCTCCTTCCCCATGTTCTAAGAAAAGGATTGATTGTAGGTAGTGTCTCTTGATTAGGGCAAGAAAATCTCAAGATACTTTTGCTCTGAGTTGAAACAAATTAAGTTTCGTAAGGTGCAATCAGAGTTAAAGCTTCTAAACCTCTGTAAGTGTGTTTGTTTTGTTTATGAGTATAGGTATGAAATATTTCAGTATGTAGTAAAAATATTTTCTATGTGTTTTAGATATTTTTATGTTATCAACTTAAAAAGAGGTATTACTTTTTCCATCAGTTACTAAAAAGTACAGATTGTAACAGGTATAGTAACAAAATTTAAAGTGTAAGACATGGTAAAAAAAACCCAAAACCTTCGAAAACTTAGAGTGCCATAAAGTTTGATATTACAATTAATGGTTAAGTACAAAATACAAAATCTTTTTCTTTCTTATTATTGGTCAAAAGCATATTAAAACATTAGCTGAGTAGCATACAGAATCTAATTGCAATTCTAAGTCTAATAGGAAAATTAAATTATGAGTTCAATCCTCTAAGTCCAAGGGAAATAAAGCAATTATTAACTAAAATATTTAATTCAAAATCAACTTTTTTTCCTAAGGAAGAAAAAGCTCAGATTTGTATCATCTGAGAAATAACTAGAAAGAACTATGCTCCTGACAACCTTCAAATTCCTTAATAAATAAATATGAGAAAAAATTAATCTTTCATTATACTAACAGCACATGTACACATGTAGAACTTCTCCTATACTTAGATTCCATTTTTTATAAAGTGTAATTTCCTCCCATCAATTTATTAATTAACATCAGCTGACAGACATTTGTAGGTTAAGTTGACTCCATGACTCAGGACAGTCGTTCTCAGCCCTGGCTTCATACTAGAATCACCTGGAGGACCTTTTAAACATATTCATGTCCAGGATGCATCCCAGATTCATTAAATTAGAATTTTGGTTGGGGGCTTTTGGCATAGACAATTTTTAAAACTCCCTAGGTAAAACCAATGTGCACCCAGGGTTGAGATACATTAATCTGGGAGAGAAGATAATTTAGGCATATTCAGGAAAATCTTAGAGGTGATCAAAGTCAGCCTCTCTTTATTCTCTTCATTTTTGCAAACAAGCTCATGTCCCAGGAGTAGATGGCAAGTTGTTTATTTGAACCCTTCCCAGAGGTTCCACCCAGAGGTAACCACTCAACAATGTAACTGGGAGAAAGTACACTGATTAGAACTATTCATTCAACCAATATTTATTGAACGCTTACTCTATTTATGTCAATGAGAGTGTTACATTACAGAAAGGGGGCACTGAGTTATAGTTTATATATATATACATTCCATTTTATCAGGTTTTTCCTAATATCCTCAAGAGCGTTTAAGGCAGAACTATATGAAAGTGATTGCTATCCCACCCCTTTTGCAACATTTGATTCTGTCAGTTATTAACACTGGCCAATCTAATGGATACGCAGTGTGTTTCATTGCTTTCTCAATTTTACTATCCGCTTACTGGTGAGTTGAGCAGGTGTTCATAGGGTTATCGGCCACCTGGATCTACTCATCTTTGATTTGCTTTTTATTTTTTCTGTTAATATTCTAAAATTTTTTGGTGTTTTAAAAAATTGTTATGGATATTCTCTAAAAATGCATATTTCTTTCTTTATGGTGCAATTATGTTCATTCAGTCTGCTGCTCATCTTTTAAGTTTATACTGTCTTACAGTGTACCAGACTAATTCATTTTGGTGTAGACAAATGTATTAGCTTTTTTCCCCCCTTACAATTAGTGATCTATGCTTTTATTCTCTTATGTAAGAAATCTTTTTATACTGAAGTCGTAAAAATACTTCTGCATTTTCTCCTTATTTTCATGTATTTTAACCCCATGCTGTATGTCTATTAATTTTAAGTTTTTACTTACTGTAAGATACAGTTGGGAATCATTTATAGATGATAGCTGATTTTCTGCTGAACAATTTAGTTAATAGTTGTAGCTCTTTTCTCCAGTAATTTGCACCACCACCTTTTATTTTTGCACATTGTGTCCATAAGATAGACATCTGTTTCTTGGCTTCCTGGTTTATATATTCATCCATTTGTCTCTTTCTACATCCATACCAACCTATTGGTAAGGCTGGCTTTGTGACATGTGTTGGCATTTGTATTGTAAACTTTCTGCTTGAAATGTTGGTGGTTTTTTGTTTATCAGGTTTTTAGTTCATCTTTACAATTTGGGGAATTTTACTTCATTTTTTGAAAAAATTGTCAACTTCAAAAAAATCCTTTTGGAAATTGTTAAGAATTATGTTGTATTTATGGATTAAAATGAGGATCTTTTTAAAATATTAATTCTTCCCACTAGTAAGGACTAATAATCCTCAGTATTCATGAATTGAAAGAATCAATATTATGAATTGTTAACTGTCATGAAATTGATCTAAAAATTCAAAGCAATACCCATCAAATAGGGAGACTTTGGGGGAAATTCTATAGAATGATTCTACATTTTATATGCAGATAGAAGAAATAAACAATAGAAGCAAAGGCAAATTTTTCAAAGAGAAGAAAAGGAGAGCAGACTTTATCAGATAAAAAGGTGTATTCTAACACTGAGTCAATTAAGAGTGCACTTTAGTGTGAGGAATATGCAGTAAACCAGTGAGACAGGATAGAGACACATGTGTGGTCTCCTGATTTATAACAAAGAGCACAGTGAAGAGAAGTGAAAAAGGACAATATTTTCAATAAATGGTGCAGGACTAATTTGTATCCATATTGGGTAAAACAAAAAGAATATGGACTTCTATTTTATATCACACATGATAATCTATTTCTGATGAAATGTTGGGAAAAATAAAATAAATTCCCATGAATTTGTTGTAGGAAAATATGTATTACATAAGACACAAAAGCAAGAATCATAAAGGAAAAAAAGAAAATTTAGAATCTACATAAAATAAAAATTGTTTTAATGGAAAGGCAAAGTTAAGACAGTGAAAAGATAACCTGTAGAATTGGAGTGTTTATATACATACATACATACATATATTCTTATAAATCAATAATAAAAGAGGAAAAATCAAATGGAAAATTGAGGAAGTGCTTGCACTCTTAAAAATTTGGAATATCCAAATGCTCACTACAAATTAAAAAAAAGACTCGAATTCATTGAACATTAGAAAAAATAAATCCAAAATATATACCAACCAAAATTACTAAAAGTAAAATGACAGATAAGGAAAGTATTAACAGCAATGTAGAATTTCTGGAATTTCTTGCGGGTATCTCACTAAAAACTGTCAGGATGTATAGCGAAGCTAGTCACCCACCAACCCTAGATATACGCCTCAGAATATTGTGCATATATTTACCAAGATACATGGATGAAAACCTTCATAGAAGTATTCATAAAAATCACCCCTAAGTTCACCCACGAATAAGTAACTTGTGACATAGTCAGATAATGGAATAGTAAACATTCATGAGGGTAAATAAACCACAACTGTAATCAATAGCGTGAGTGAATCTCAAAAACAATAGTCAGTACAGGAAGTTTGCTAGAAAGAGTTCACATGATGTGATTAAGAGCAGACATGCGTCCATGACGTCAGGAGCCAATAGAGTGGCTACCGTTGTGGTGGAGAACCTCCACTCTGAAACAAGACACGGAGGCGTTCAAGGCTGTTAGGGTGCCAGCTCGCTCTCCGGGCGCTCCCTGTACAGGGGCGCTCCCTCTGGGGACGTCCTTTGGCGCTTTGTTTAGATCTTGGCACTTTTCTCGTCGTGTGTTTGTGTCACACACACAGGGTCTTGTCAGGAGACAAACGGTACATCAGTTATTTGGCAGAAATACCTGACTGGAGTGAACTGCTCACTATTTGTTGATGACCTTAAAATGTAAAAAGAGGAATCAGACCACAGAACCGGAGCGCTCTGACTCTTGAGAGTAAAGATCGACGTGAAGGCTTTGGCGTCTTGATCACGGCAGTCTGGCGGATCTCAGGTTGCTGAAACTCAGACCTTTGGGAAGAGTGCATGGCCCAGCTGTTCCGACATCCTGCCCTGGGAGAAGGGGCCCGTGAAACGGGGACCGGACAACAAAGACGGGAGAGCCCCCCCATAGGTGGGGCCGGTGTCTCTGGAGAACATGATACGGTTAGTTTTTTGTTATGGAAAAACAGCATAGCCAGAGCACAGGATAGTAAGCTTGAAGCAGAGATGCAATAGCTTAGTAACAGGCAAAATAAAATACTTCAACAATGTCCTTCCCAAAAAAAGGAAAAAAAAAGAGACTATACAAATATTAGGACCAATAATGAAAGATTATTCTATATCTATCATTTTTAATTGAGACACAAAACTCAGAATTCATAAAATAGAGACCTTACACATCATACCTCAATAAGGTATGAATACACTAATCAGTATAAGCAAGACTACAATTGAAGCAATAAACAACAAAAAAAATAGACCCTCATATCTCAAAGATCTAATTTTCCTAAAATATAAATGGCTTTTACAAATCATCATGAAAAAGACTGGTGACCCGATAGGAAAGGTTGGGCAAATTATTTAAGCAGTTTACAAAATGGAAACACCTATTTGTCTTCAATGTATGCACAAGGTTAATGAAATTTAAAAATGACATTAAAATTGTAACACTTCTCTAAAGAAGAAATTCAGATGGCAACAGGCACATGAAAAGATGCTCCACATCGCTAATCATCAGAGAAATGCAGATTAAAACCACAATGAGATATCACCTCACACCAGTGAGGATGGCCAACATCCAAAACACAAACAACAACAAATGTTGGCGAGGATGTGGAGAAAAGGGAACCCTCCTACACTGCTGGTGGGAATGCAAATTAGTTCAACCATTGTGGAAAGCAGTATGGAGGTTCCTCAAAAAACTCAAAATAGAAATACCATTTGACCCAGGAATCCCACTCCTAGGAATTTACCCCAAGAATGCAGCAGCCCAGTTTGAGAAAGACAGATGCACCCCTATGTTTATTGCAGTACTATTTACATAGCCAAGAAATGGAAGCAACCTAAGTGCTCATCAGTAGATGAATGGATTAAGAAGATGTGGTACATATACACAATGGAATACTATTCAGCCATAAGAAAAAAACAAATCCTACCATTTGCAACAACATGGATGGAGCTGGAAGGTATTATGCTCAGTGAAATAAGCCAGGCCGAAAAAGACAAGTACCAAATGATCTCACTCATATGTGGAGTATAAGAACAAAGAAAAAAAAAACTGAAGGAACAAAACAGCAGCAGACTCACATAACCCACGAATGGACTAACAGTTACCAAAGGGAAAGGGACTGGGGAGATGGGTGGGAAGGGAGGGATAAGAGGGTAAAAGGGGCATTACGATTGGCAGACATAAGGTGGGGGTGCACGGTGGGGACTGTACAGCTCAGAGAAGACAAGTAGTGATTCTCATCTCACTACGCTGATGGACAGTGACCTGATGAAGGGGGTAGTTTAATCATCACAATATTGCTCATGTAATTGTAGGTTAATGATACTAAAATAAAATAAATTGTAAAAAAAAAATTGTAACACTATGTTAAAAGTTTGACAAAATGCTGTCTTAATAAAGACATAGAGAAACAGCAGTGATATATTCCTGGTGGGAATATAAATGCAGTATTTCTAAAAGTAACATTTTTTAAAGCCATTTGACCAACATGTTCTCTTCCAGGAATGGAGCTATAGAAAGAATCAAATCTATGCAACATGCCATATTTAAAAATAATTCATCTTTTCAAGAAAAGTCTGAAAATGTATTCATGACTGAAGGAAAAATTCATTATTGTTAATAAAAATGTTATGCAAAGCACATTTTTATTATACAAAGAATATGTATTATTATTTTCATTTTTAAAAAAGAAATACATTTATTAAATTGTATTTGCATAGCATATCTCTAAATTATATTCAAAGAAATCTGGTAATTATAGTTGTGAGGACTGTAAGTGGTTGAACTGGAGACAATAAGATACCTTTTACATATATTAAAAAATATATATTTTGTATTGATAATATCCATAGATTGACAAAACTTCCAATCTTCTCACAGGGTCACTTAACTGGTTGGTCATTTCCATTAATTTCCCCATCCATGCTTTATTTACAGTCAGGAGAGTAGGAAAATATGGAAAACAGAACATTATTTTCCAGAAATAAATACTAATGTCAAGCCATTATATTGTAAAACAGTGATTCATGTAATTGCACGGATCTGAAATACCATAATGCTTCTCCATGAAAAAATACTACACATTTATGCTAGTGGTAAATATCAGATTTCCAGTATCTGAAGGTGTGTAAACAGGGTGCTGGCACATCACATGCTATCGACCTTGTTTTATTTTTACTTGAAAATTTGATTTTGGAGTATTAACATTCTTATGTATATGAACAATAATAATGAAGGCAATAACAAATACAACAGTAGTCATTTGCAGCTCTGAGAGATTCGTTGAGCTCTTAGAGGAATATAACATTTTTTGAGCCAGTTAAGTTTAGCACAGTTAATATCCAGATCTATAAACCACCCTTTTTATTCTCCTAATGACAAATACAACTGTTATAATTAAGTTAACGATCAGCTCTGTATCTACTTCAACCATCTGTGAATGAGCCGCAAACCCAGAAATGAGCCCCTGGGAGACACTGATCATATTCTGCTTCATAGGGGAGCTTCACATCCACCTCCCACTTTCATGTACTTATGCATAACAATAATTAAAATAGCTGTCACCCCTTAAGTCCTTATTACACTGAAAACATGTGTGCTATGCCCTTTACACACAACAGCTACTCTAGTAAATGGCCTGGGGACACTCACTGGGTTGCCTGGTGATAAGCTGGCTGGAAAAACGGGGCTCCTTCCGGGAAGGAAAAGTTGTTCCTGACCTCAGCGCTGAGAGGGAGCCGGTCTTCAGTCACCAGGGCTACAGCCAGCTCTCCTGACCGCCCTCCAAGACCTCCTCTGTAAGAATTTTGTTGCCATGGCCGTCCGTCTGTCGCCAAGTCCCACAGGTCCGTTCCCACGCTCTCTTCATTCAGAACGAAAGAAAGCAGCAACAGAGGAGAGGGGCCCCTCTGCTAGAGCTGTGCTAGAAAGTCCCACGGTGTGGCCACCCATGTCCTGGACCAGTACCTCGCTCCAGAGGATGCCAAGAACCTCGTGTTCTGTGAATTCTTGCTCCAAATGCTGGTATTTGCTCAGAACCTCTTCCGTGACACATTATCTCATTTAACCCTCATAGCAGAGAGGAGTAAGTCATATAAAATGATGCTGTCATTCTCATTTTACATGTGAGAAAGGGGAATCTTGACCACAAACAAGCACATTGCTCAAGGTCATGCAGCCAGCTGACTATAGGGTCCATATTTGAGCTAAGATGGGCCAGAGCCTTACCCTTAAGCAATCGCAGGACTGCTTCTGTGTGTTTTCATTGTTGTTATTTGTCTGTTATATGGAATATACACAGAATCCCTTAGCAAGGTCATTTTGTGTCTCTCTTAAGAATGTCTAGGCATGTTTACCCTCCTCGTTTTGGGGGTTTAGTAAATTGTTCTCCAAGAATCATGGCATATTGCTTTCCTAGATTTCAGTTCAAGATACTCTCCAGATTATGGCATCCAGTATTACACTCCCAAATAAAGATAAAGCTTTCCCAGGCATCTACAAAACAATATCCCACTCACAATGCTCATAACCAGCCCTCTCTCTCCTCCCTGGAAACCCTACCCGTCCTTGGTGGTAGAAGACCATAGGTGTGTGTGGTTTAGAAAAGATGGGTAGGCAGAACACAGAGGATTTGTCAGTCAGTGAAACTATTCTGTATGATACCATAGTGACAGATACATGCCTTTATACTTTGTTCAAACCCATATAACACAAAACCCCAAAAGCGACCCTAATGTAACAATGGACTTGACTGGTTACAATGTGCCAGTGTAGTTTCATCAATTGTAATGAATGTTGATACTGACCTACTGACAATTTATAACAAACAACAATGAAAACAGGAACAGTCATGCAAGTTGCTTAACAGTTAAGGCTCTAGCACATCTCAGTTTCAAGATGTTGGTAATGGGGAGGCTGTGCATGGGTGGGTGCAGGGAATATGCAGAAAGTCTCTGTGTCTTCCCTTCAATTTTTCTGTGAACCAAAATCTGTTCTAAAAATAGTCTTAATAAAGAAAAATATATTTAAGAAATTCAAATATTTCTAAGAACATATCATAAGGAAATGAATTTGCACAGCCGTGTGTATAAAAATACAGAAAAGCAAAATTTGAAAAAAAATCTTAAACTTGCAATTTCTCAAGAAATGGGAAACGGTTAATATTATCAGCTTAACATTTATTAAACAAATTATGGTACACTACTTCCATGAAATCAGCCTTTAAAAATAATGATATAGATGTGTGTATTTGTAACACATGGAAAGATGTTATTGCCATATTTTTTCTAAATAATTGAGGTAGGCTTATATATGTTATATAATGTTTTGAAAATATATGAACATACATATAGATAAAATTTGGAAGGTTGTACAGCAAGGCATAGATAATAGATTTATTTTGCTTTTTTGTATGTGTGTATAAAGTCTATTCCATTTCTTCTCCAAAGAACAAATATATATTGTATAATTAACTAAGGGTTGTCTAAAGAAAACATAAGGAATTACATGTGACAAAAATGAATTATTTTTAATTACTTTTGGGAAATGTTAATAACTTATTTTCATCTTATATCTGAGAATCGCAAAGCTATTTATTATATTGAACTTCAACCAATTTCAATGTCATTCTTACAATCAAAAGGCATTGGCCTTGATAATTTATCTCTAATATTTTAATGATAAAGTGATGTGAAAATAATTACTTTTTATTATAGGTTAGAAGATACAAAATATGAAGCACATATAACCCTATTTGATCAATGTCATATTATTTCTCTGGGTAGATAAGTGTTTAATTTCCTTCATGCATAGCTTTTAAAGCTGAAAATATCCCATAGTTAAATTTTATTTCAAAGAACACTAACAATTATTTAAGTGTGTATATGAAATAATATTGTCCAGCTGTTTTAAATATATATTCAACTGATACCTTGAAACAGTCAATATCTTTTTGTTTTCCTTTATCAATGGGGAAAAAATTAACGTTTTATTTTTAAGAGTGCTATAACCGTCTCTTGCTTCAATATGAGCTCCGAGGTAAAAACAGCAACAAATTAAATGATAAATAGGTGCCACTCTTACCCATCTGATATGCTTTTTCTATATGAATTCAAAAATTTTTCATGAAAGTAGAACAATGCTTTTCATAATAAATGTGGTTAATGTGATCACTACCATTTAGAGCTGGATTGAAATACTGTAACATTTTTTCTTCATGTAAAAAATATAAATAAAATTAAAAATAAGAGTATCTTCATATAATATAATGAATGCATAGTGGCGAGTTTCATTTTATAAAGTCCCAGTCAGACTGTTGTATTGACACACCCATCACCCAAAGACAAATGACCAAGGGCAACTCTGTTATTTTCCATTAATATAGGAGTAGCAAGAAGGAAAATACTATAATAGTTACTGTACAGCTCCTTTCAAATTTTTATTCAATTGTCAATGTTTATTTTCTTTTTTTTTTTTTGGAGTTCATCTGAAATGCTGAGTTTGATTGATCCCTGTTATTGGTGGATGTATTTCAGCATACGCCAGTCAGAAAAGTGAAGCTGCTGAAATAAATATAATCAATTAAGGGAGAAGGACCTGGTTGTAAATAAATTACAGTGGGGTGTAAAGTGCAGCAGTGCAAGTGGAGTTGAATGACGTGCTTGCATTGTTTTGGTTTTCCTTACCTAACTGTGTAGCCCAGTGGTTTTCAAACTTTAACACGCAGAAGAATATCTTGGGGTGGTTGCTAGAGCAGAAGTTACTGGCACCCACCTTTGGAGTCTTGCTCCTGGAAGTCCAGGGTGAGGATGAGGTTTGCATTTGTTATGAGTTCCAGGCAAGGCCTCTGGTGCCATCTGGGACCGTGCTTTGACAACTAGGTTTTTTTTTTTTAATGCAACTCTAAATATATAGTACAATTTATGCTACCTAATGCAGTCACACTCAACCTGTATAACATAGCCTTACAACTTCTTTTCATTTTTCTCTTTTACTTTTCTTTCTATTTTCTTTTTTAAAGAGCATTGATACAGGTATTCAGGAAGATGACATTTTCACACTAGAGAAGATGATGTATGGAAAACTATTCCAATTTCCCCGCCTTTCTTCTTGTGATTTACATAAAAACTTAGGGAACTCCATTCAAGTTGATAGATTAAAAATTCTCACCAGCTTTTGAATCTAACAAGTTTGAATCAGCTTCTACAATAATAACATCAATACTAGTAAAATAGCTAATTTTCTTAGTTGATTTAAAGTGGAAACAAAAGTAAATTAAATGCAATCATACTCATCTACATATTTTTAAACTCCCTACTGAGTCACATTAGCAATGTTTCATATAATCATGAAAAGTCAATGAACAGTAGACTTAGATGTAACACAGTTAGTAGAGTCTAGGGCAATATTTGACAAAATTTTGACAATATTTGACAAAACACACAAACAAAACAATATTTAAGTAATTATGCATTAAAAACTTTCCTTCTATAGATGTACTTGGACTGGCTTCTTGATTGCAAGTAACAGAAACCCCCTGGGGCTAACTTAAGTGAAAAGAAACACGTAGGAAGCATAACCAGAGCCTTCAGAGTCTACAAGGTGCAGAATAGCTGGCAGATCCTGACCAGTGGGCTGGGGGCAGGGCTGCCTCTGGCCCCAGACACTCACACTGGGCTGCTGGACCTTGACCGCTACACACAGTGTAGGATAATCTCTGACTACCCATGGTGCTTTTGCTTCAGTCTTGAAGAATCCAAGTTCTAGTGAAAGGATCAGGTTGGCTAAGCCGGGTCATCCCCAAACATGCAAGATGCCAGTGAGTAGGAGAGGGAACGCCTCGCCTTCATGGTACCCGAAGAGGGAGGCCGGGCTTTACTCTCCCATATGTGACTCCTTTTAGACCAAAGGTGTTGGATGTCTTCTACCCAAAGTGACAAACGTCTATCAAACAAGGGTAGTAGAAAAAAATTCATTTCTACTGTTATCTTTCTCTCTAATGTATTCATATAAATTCTCTCGCAATTCCCTTACTATCATATCATAGCATTTATTAAATTCATCAAAAACTTTTCTGTGATGTCACCTTTTGATTTCACACCATCAGGAACAGGAATAATATAGAAAAGGGTCTGGTTGCTACTTTTTGAAGAATTAGAAAGTCAGAACTCAGAGACATTATGCAACTTCTTCATAAACACATACGTAAAGTTTCAACGAGAGCTAGACAGCATCTTTTGCCTTCCGTTTTACCATAACACATTGGTAAAATATTCGGTTTGAAAAAAAGATAACATGCTTATTTGTTTCAGAAATAGTGCTGTATCTGTTAGATTGCTTTTGACTGCAAGTTATAGAAAACCAAGCTAGCACTGGCTTGAACAATGTAAACATTTATTATATCACAGGAAACAAGTGATTGGAATTGGAGCTGCCCCGGGTTGGCTAATAGACCAATTCAGTGGTGTCAGGTCTTTCTCTTCTAACACACTGAGGCTTTCCACATGGCTGAATCCTCACCCACAGCACTCATGTTCAACCTCATCTACAGACAAGAAGTCACAGGACTTGGCTTATAAGCTGATTTCACTGGGACACCCTCCCTGCAGCTCCAGGCAGCACTCTTCACCTAACAGCCTAACACCAATACCCAAAGGAACATCTAAGCCAATCCTTTTGCTTGAAAATACTGAAATGTATTTCCTCCTTTCAAAAAATTTCAGTTGTATATGTGTTGATGATTAGAAAGATAGCTACATTTTTTTTTCATTGTGGTCTTTGTGTTGCAGTTATTGTAAAATTGTTCAAGCCAGTCTAGATGCTATAAAATGTCACTGGGTCCGCTGCCCGGGATCTGGGTACAAGCCTGGCATGGCATGGAAGTTGTCTGGTGATGAGTGAACATTTAAGATGTTGTGTCACTCTAGACATGCTATCGATCCTTTTAGAATGTCTTGCTTTGTTTTTACTAGTGTGAATGTCCCCTGCCTGACGTTAAAACTTATGATTAGGAAGCTGTATTGATAGTGATTTCACTACTGAAAAGAAACTTTCCTAACACTTTCAAATTTCTGAATTCATTTTATTGAGCAGGACATTGAAATAGTAAGACATACTGTCTCTAAAAACTGTCCATTTGTGACTAGGAATTCAAGATGGCAGCATGAGAGGGGAGACACAGAGCTCCTCCCAAAACCACAAACAGAAAAAACATATAGCTAATTAATACAACTAACCTTAAAACAGCAACAAGAAAGAAGGCTGAACCAGACTGCATACAGACAGGCACATGAAAAGATGCTCCACATCACTAGCCATCAGAGAAATGCAGATTAAAACCACAGGGAGATATCACCTCATACCAGTGAGGATGACCAACATCCAAAAGACGAACAACAACAAATGTTGGCGAGGATGTGGAGAAAGGGAACCCTCCTACACTGCTGGTGGGAATGCAAATTAGTTCAACCACTGTGGAAAGCAGTATGGAGGTTCCTCAAAAAACTCAAAATAGAAATACCATTTGACCCAGGAATCCTACTCCTAGGAATTTACCCTAAGAATGCAGCAGCCCAGTTGGAAAAAGTCATATGCACCCCTAAGTTTATCGCAGCACTATTTACAATAGCCAAGAAATGGAAGCAACCTAAGTGACCATCAGTAGATGAATGGATAAAGATGTGGTATATATACACAATAGAATATTATTCAGCCATAAGAAGAAAACAAATCCTACCATTTTCAACAACATGGATGGAGCTAGAGGTATTATGCTCAGTGAAATAAGCCAGGTGGAGAAAGACAAGTATCGAATGATTTCACTCATCTGTGGAGTGTAAGAACAAAGAAAAAAACTGAAGGAACAAAACAGCAGCAGACTTACAGAACCCAAGAATGGACTAACAGTTACCAAAGGGAAAGGGACTGGGGAAGATGGGTGGGAAGGGAGGGATAAGGGGGAAAAAGGGCATTACGATTAGCACAATAATGTAGCAGCAGTATGGGTGGGGTGGGGGGATATGGGGATGGCAATATAACACAGAGAAGACAAGTAGTGATTCTATAACATCTTACTATACTGATGGACAGTGACTGCAATGGGATATGTGGTGGGGACTTGATAATAGGAGGAGTCTAGTAACCATAATATTGCTCATGCAATTGTATATTAATAACAGCAAAAAAAACTGTCCATTTGCAACTCCTTATGTGTGAGACTCAGTTTAGGAGAAGGAAGGTGTTGAGGAGGAATAGGGATGGAAAATGTTTGCTTATATGTTTATTTTGAAAATATTAGGAAACATATTGATGTAAAAAGTAATGTGTAGAGATAGAGAATTGTAACTCCAGTTATAAAAGAAGTCTTGTGAAATCCAACATGCCAGGTTGCCCAAAAGGATGAAAAGAGGAAAATTAGAGAAATTTTCTATTTCAGTTACCTTAGGAAAAAATGCTAATAAATGGCATGAATTTGTTCTAAGATTAAACTGCATTTTTTCTATCTTGGGTATAAAATTATACTCATTAATAAGAATACACAAGTGTAATAAATGTAATAATATAACCATTTAAATATTTAAGCCATGTTGTTTTTAGGAAATTATATTCATCTCTTTATTAAAGTTATATATTTTGTAGTATATTAAACATGTTTATTTAAGCTGAAAAGTGATCCCATGGGCCACTTTTCTTTTTTCCTGTATATATGTGTTGTTTGGGTTTTTTTTTTTTTACCTACTATACTACTTAGAAAATTCTCAGAGCTTGAAGGAGCCTGTTTTCCGTTTGTTAATTTGCAAATTGCAATTCAAGGAGAAAGTGCTGCATTTGCGTTGGTCAAGAATGGGCACAGTGATGGATTCACAGCCCAACACAGTGAGAAGCCTCGTTATTCCACATTTTTTTTGTGTTCATGGTGGTGAGGAGCTAACTGAAGAAAAAGAGGCATATGCTTCAGCTTGATAAAGGATTACCTGTTTATTCATCCAATAAATATTTATCAGTGCGTGCTACGTGCCAGGAAACAGCCTCTGTAGTTGTGGCTGTTGTCAGATAACACTCGTAGTTTTGAAAGCAGCTGAAAAACGGTAGAGCTTGAACAGAGTCTGAGCCTATTCCTGACCTTGAGCTCAGCACCCCCTTAAGTGGTCCACGCTCACTGCCTCTGATAGGCCACATTCTCTCATCCCGATAGATGATTAATATGTCACTGTCCATGGGTCCCAATAGAACAGATTGGCTATATTACCTTAATCTAGGAATTTAGAATGTATAACGGGTCCTGAGGCCTCACCCACCAACATTCTCAAACACCAGAGAAAGCGGTGGCTTAGCCATGTCTACTGAGAGAAAGGCCAGGGAGAAGAGAATTGTGTAAAGGGGTGAGAGCAGGGAGTAGAATGGTCTAACTGTAGTGTTAGCAGCAATATTCTTAATAATTTGTATCCTTCCCAAGCCATCAGTTAGAAGGGTCTTTTTTTTTTTTGCTTGAATGCCTATTTTTCTGTTATTCATACACATAGGCTTTCACTTTATCTTTTTAGTTATGTATCTGTTTTCTATTCCTTTAATGTCAAATTTTCTTTTTTATTAAATTGTAATCATGTGTTCTGTAAACAGAATACCTAAACGAATGTTTTTAATCAATCTGAAATGCACCAGTGTTCACGTTTTGGACATATTTGTATCACATTTTGGGGCATGTTTCTTTGTGGTTGCTTTGTTATTCTTTACAGTGCTCGCTCAAATTGGCTAAGTAGTCATTGTTTTTCTTGTATTATTTATGGAAAATGTTTTCTATTATTTTCATACATATATGCATATTTGATTTAATAAATCCACACTTCATTTGTATCTCTCCAGCCTCACAAATCTAAGTCTATAATATTTAATGCCAAATGCTTTCCACCCCTCTCATAATTGCTATTCAGCATTTTAGTTTTACCTTCATCTTATTCATTCTAAATTACACTTAACTTCACCAAATAGTCCTTATTAATACATGTTTATGAATTCCAAATTAAAATTTCATCCTCATAGGAATCATTTTATTACTTGGCTTTAAATTCCCTAATCTTGTTTAAATTTGCCAATTTAAATATTTTTATTTCCATTGCATCTGGCACCTCTTTCCTTCTGAGATAAATACTCTTCTTTCTCGGGTGCATGTTTTGGTGGTTCTTTTAAGAAGAATTGTATTTGTTTCCCTGACAAGGTGTTTATGTTAACTTAAGTTTTGAATCATCATTTAAATAAATGTATGGTTCTATATTAAGAATTCTTTCTTCTCATTGTTTGGAAGATACTATTTTAGTGACTTTTATCTATTTTTTCCTATTGCAATGTCTGCATTCACTTTAATTTTCCTGTATTTGAGAGCAACGTTTAAGAAACTTTGTTTCTGTGGTTCTAGATTCTCAATACCTTGCATCATTTTTATTCATGGCACTTATGAATTGGAAAAATCCTCATTTTTAATATCTTTGAATAGTTTCTCTCCTTCATGTTCTCCCTTCTATACTTTTGGAATTCCTCGTTATTTTATGTTGAATTGCCCTCATCCTATGCTTTATGTTCTCAGCCCATCTTTTATCTCCTTCTCATCTTTATCTTTCTACATTGACTTCTGGTGAACATCCTGTTATATCTCCCGGTTCATCAGTTATCTTTGCAGTTGTCTCCAACCTGCTGTTTAACCCTTTTTTCCACTCAGTTTTCACTTCCATAAGGCCATTTTTATTTCTAAAACATCTGATTTGTTATTTTGCCAAACGGCATATCTGGATTTATAATGTCTTATTATTGTATCATGTTTTTAATTGCTCTTAATTTTATACTCAATATTAGAGAAAGTTTTATAATCTGAAGTTCCTTGGCATATACTCTTATGTTTCTGGCGTCTTAGTTAGTTCTGAGTCAGTGAGGGTTGCTTCCTTACATCTTGTGCAATTTTAGCCAGAGTACATCCCCACAAGAGGGCATTGATTCATTGAAATCCCCCTGGGCTTGTGTTCAGGATGTACTGCTCCAAAGAAATCTTGCTTTATTTTTCCGGTGGGGCATGCAGGTAATAACAACTGTGAACTAAAAATTCTTTGGACATGTTTCAGTATGTGTGCGGCTAAATGACATGGGCAACCTACACTTGGACTTCAGGTGAATGTGAGGACAAAGCTGCTGGTTATGAACTACCAAGGAATCTTTATCCTCCATTGAGACTCACATAAACATCCTAAAAATCATTTTCATACATTGGGCCAAAGGATGGATGTATTGATCTCTCATTTTTATTCATGGGTAGCACTTCAGTAATCTAAACTTCAGGTGCTTTCTAGCTCCCAGGTCCCACATTTTGAAGCGCAGGTCTCACACCTTCTATCACAAATGGGCTTTAAAAAGCTCCACTAGGCAAATCTTCCCATCTCCCCAGATATGGCCCCAGGGCCAGTGTAACTGTTTGCCAAACATCCCTCCGGGTTTCAATTCTCTCTTTAGTTCTGCACCTGTTAATACCCCTTTTATTTATGAAAAACAAATCTAACTATCTAAAAGTGTCATATTTAAAGTCTGTTACATACTTATAAGTTTTATAAGTAGAAGGCTTTCAGTTTATTACTGTGCTCATTGGTCAAAGTATCGGTAAAATAAACTTCGTCACGTCAGCGGGGCAAGTCAAGGCAAAATTCAGCTACTCTGACTAGATGGAATGAAAGTTATCTTCTGGATTTGAATGAGTCCAGACAGATCAACCTTCCTGGGCAATATCAATAGTTCACTTTTTATTCTATTTTTTCATGTAGTCCAGACAATAGTTTCTGCCAGATATCTTTATATTTATCTGAAAATAATGAGTCTTTTAAGACCTGTCTGATTTTAGTAACAGTCAGCAGTAACGGCATCAGATATCATGGAGTGTTGATTGTTTTCAAAGCATAAATGCAACAGCTCATTTGCAATGTGTTTTAGAAGAAATCATAAATCATTAAAATTGAACAATAGTTGTCAGAAAAAAATAATGTGCATTTCATGATGTTATTTTTTTCCCCTCAAATGTTTACAAAATATTCACTGTTTTGGCAATTTCTAATAAACTACAAATGATCAGGACATTTCTAACAAGAATACTTAGGTGTCCAGGGAAAACTGATACATGTCCATTGCCCCTGAGTGACCTTGATGGATGGGAATTAAAGTGACTTTTGAAGGCAAGTCATGGAAAAACAAAAATTCAGATTCTAGAAGGTCTAAGCTAAAGAGAGTTTCTGCTCCAGATTAGATAGGCTTTATTAGTCACAACAGTATTTTCTCCAAAAAGCTTTGTTTTCATTGCCTGTATCTTAGAAAAGAAAATGGTGCTAGTATCTTTTAAAATATGACTTCCCCTGAATGTTAAGTGCCTTTATTTCACCTGAGATATTACAGCTCATTTTAATGGATAAGAGAGGCCCGTTCTGAGTTGTCTTTAAATAATTTGCAACATTATTATATAATTAAAAAATAAAATATTCTTGGTTATGCAATATTTTTCTCAGCAATTTAGCATTCTCTGTCAGCTTACACTGGTGAGACATCTGTCTTTGTAGTAATAAAAGACTTAAACAAAATTTTTTTAAAAATAATAAGCTCAACCTCTTTGGCTTAGAATTCTTGTGAAAGCTGAAAGTTCAGAAGGTAATTATCTTGGCTAACAATAAGATATAATTCTTACCAAGAACAGGATTTTTTTCCTGATGCCATCCTAAGTTATCTTCCTTACAGAAAAGCAGAACTGTTATCATTTATGAACGGCTTCATTATACATGATCTCAATTGATATTTATGACTATATGATGTAGGTAGGAGATTCATGATGCTGACACAGTGCGCTGGTCCTGGTTCAAAAAAACCACATGTACTCCAAAACAAACAAACTACAGATTTAAGAAGAACCATGGAACAACAACAAATGCTGGCAAGGATGCGAGGAAAGGGGCACCCTCCTACGCTGCTGGTGGGAATGTAAATTAGTTCAACCATGGTGGAAAGCAGTAAGGAGGTTCCTCAAAAATCTAAAAATAGACATACCATTTGACCCAGGAATTCCACTCCTAGGAATTTACCCTAAGAAAACAGGATCACAGATTCAAAAAGACATATGCACCCCTATGTTTATCCTGGCAATATTTACAATAGCCAAGGTATGCAAGCAATCTAAGTGTCCATCAGTAGATGAATGGATAAAGAAGATGTGGTACATATACACAATGGAATATTACTCAGCCATAAGAATAAAACAAATCCTACCATTTGCAACAACATGGATGGAGCTAGAGGGTATTATGCTCAGTGAAATAAGCCAGGTGGAGAAAGACAAATGCCAAATGATTTCACTCATCTGTGGAGTATAACAATGCAGAAAAAACTGAAAGAATAAAACAGCAACAAACTCACAGACTCCAAGAATGGACTAAGAGTTACCAAAGCGAAAGGGACTGGGGAGGGTGGATAGGAAGGGAGGGAGAAAGGGTTAAGGGACATTATGATTAGCACACATACTGGGGGGAGCACAGGGAAGGCAGTACAGCACAAAGAAGACAAGTAGTGACTCTATAGCATCTCACTACACTGATGGACAGTGACTAATGGGGTATGTGGTGGGGACTTGATAATGGGGGGAGTCTAGTAATCATAATGTTGCTCATGTGATTGTCTATCAGTGATGCCCTAATAAAAAAGAAGAAGAAGAAGAAGAAACATGGAAAGGAAATAAATGATAAAATTGACATTTTTCTCCTTCACAAAGAGAAGCAATAGCCTTTTTCCTCATCTTGGTCAGTTATCCCCATTATAGTTTCCAGATTAGTCTTCCCTTACTCATTTTGCAGTCATTGAAAAGAATCTCTAAGTTACTAGCTGTCTTTATGAAAATTGAAGTTTGTTTACCTTAAGGATAGTTTTTAAGACTGTTTTTGTTGCTGTTAAAGTTTGTCTTTTGCCTTGCATAAAGGAAAGCAATTATATATTTTACAGCATTTCTAACAATTTTATTTACCATTACATTATACAACAGCAGCATTATATAGCAAGTCAATGGATGTTTATCAAGCCTCTACTCAATATACTATTCCAAGCATGCTTTTGGAATGTGTACTGATATTGACCTTGACACTTTCCATTATCAGCAAGTGGGTTAATTCAAAATGACATAATCAATTGGAGGAGAAACTCTTTCACAGAGAGAATAAGTTACTCTTTTCCTAGTAGAATGTGTTTTTGCATATCTTAAAATGTTAAGTGTGTTCTGATAGTTTATATTCAGGTTTGATTGACCTTAATTTTTTAGATTCTATTGGAAACTGCGTTCCCTAGAAACAGATTCTGTGGTGGAGTTTAGCATGCACGACATTTATTAGAGAGTGACCTTGGGGGAATCAGTCCTTTGGAAGGGAGAGGAAGAAAGCAGGGGTGGGCAGAGGCCAAATTCAGCTATCATGCATCTCTCAACAGTCTCGGTTGAACCCAAAGTGAGAGCTTTTCCGTGATGTGAGGCTCAATTCAGTTGAATTAGTAATGAGATCAGATTGCGATTTCAACACCTTCCTTCCCTTAACTTTAAGTGTGTGTATATGTTTGACTTCAGTTAAATAAAAATATATGTATATTTATTGAACATCAATAGATAGACTATGGGACTAAGGAAAAGCATCATTTCTTTGATACCAGAGGGTAAACATGGCCACAGATTTTTGACAATCATCTTATTGTGAGGTAGGACCCCATCCCTTATATCACAGTGGATGTGTAATTCCTCTGACCAAGAGAATACGGTACAGGTGACTGTGAGAGTTTCAAGGCTGAGTCCAAAAGTCATGTCTCTTATTCCTTACTCCATGTAACACTTGCTCGTGGAGTTCAGGAACATGATGTAAGAAGTCTGACCATCCTCAGACACCATACTTTGGGGAGACCATGTGGAGAAGGCTCATGGAGAAGCCCAGGTCAGCAGACTCATCTGAACCCAAGCTTAGCATCAACCTGGCCCAGGTGCCAAACCTGCAAGTAGAAGGGCTTCCAGACGATTCCAGCTCCTGGCCTCTGTGTTCACCCTTTGGTAGCTGAGGCTTCTAAGCTGCAACCCCAGACCTTGTGAAGCAGAAGTAAGCCATCCTCATGGTGCTTGTCCATATTCCCAACCACAGGCTCTCTGAGCAGAGTAAACGGGGTGCAGTTTTATGCCGCTAGATTCTAAGGTGGTGGTTATATAGCAGTAGGTACCTGGATCAGGTACTACAATTGTATGAGTAATCTTACTCCAGTAAGAAAAAGAAGTGAAGCTCCTGATAAAGACTTAACTTCAGGAATTGCTAGCACAATTCCTTATTACAAGATGTTCACAGAGTCAGACCCATAGTAATTGTCAGTAATTTTTGTATGCAAGTCAAGGCTCAAGCTTATGAGTTATTTTTACTTGTAAAATGTTCGGTACCAAGTTTAACTTAAAGCAAGAAATTTTCTATTCATTTGAATTATTTTTGCCTATTAAATATGCACCAAATAATTTTCATAAATGTACAATAACAATTAGACAGAATAATATAAACCTTTCATCAGCAGTCATTTAACTGAGATTGCTTGATAACTGTTCAAAAGTACTCCTACCCAAAAGGAAGATTATAGCTACTTGATAAATTGATTTAGGGTGTTTTGCACAATCATTTCATTAGGCTTTGTATTCAACGAAAATAGACACTTAGTTAAACCATTTTCAGAGTAAGATATTCCATGGCTTTTTCTATTCATCTTGTATTTAAAAAAAATTAAAATCCTTTCTAACTTAGCATTTTCTTTCTAGGCTGTCCCCTGACTCAAAGTTTACTGGCTATCAGCAAAACTCCCATAACTATTTTCTAAGAGGTGAAAGAGAATAAAAACGCAATAATATTAACTACATACATTCAGGCCTTTAGAAATTTGAAACTTTTATTAAAAGTTTGCTAAGAGTTCCAAGTATCTACAAGCCTGAAGCAGCACCATGCTCCTAATATGTTCCCTGTTCAACTCTCTAATGGCATTAGCTTTGGCCTCTATCATTAGTGTGTTTCATAAAATGCCATGGACTACATGTAATCTTATGGACAGACCCATGTGCTCTCAGAGCTGAAACGAAACGTGGTCTAGTTCAAACCACCATTTCAATACCAGAATTGAATTGCTTCACGGATTATGTTACTGCCTCAACTATCTTAGAAAGAAGTTGTTTGTGACCTTTTTGCTGGATCAGATTCCAGCAAAGTCAAACCAAACTCGTCTGTCAAGTGCAGATTGCATTCCTAATAGAGGGACTTGGGCAGATTTTAGAGCATTAACTGCAGCACAGGCAGGATATGGAGATCTCATTTTCCCATAATTTTTGAGATAACAGAAAAACTTGTGAGATGCTAAACATAAACATCTACATGTGTGCTGAAAGGGCTCATTTAATAGTGTTACCATACAGAAATTTATTGCGTTTATGATTATTTGTATTTCTTTGAGAGTAGTTGACAATTTCTGCTCTAATCTGACATTATAGAAATTCCTTTGACTATATCTTATCACTTATAGATAGACATCAACCACAAAGCCAACCTTTGCTAGGCCATCGCATTTCTCTTCTTAAATCTCTGGGTTCATAGAACTTTTAAAGAGTTTGGCATGAAAATTACAAGAAGCCCTAAAGGTGAAATGTCATGTAATACCATGAAGAGGGAGCAAAAAATGGCCCTGATGGGAAATATCAGAAACCTGAGTTATAAAGCAAACACACCTTTCCCTTTTCAGATTTTATTGATATTCTGGACCTAAGAGCCCCATAACGCCGTATGGGAGTCTTCATGGATTATGAAGTATCGAGCCAATTCTTCAGAGGCGGAGTCAGGAGTGGACTTCATTCCAGCAGCTGAGGACATCATATTTTAACAGCCATAACAACTTGAAGTGTTTGCCAGAAAGGAACAAAAGTGAGAGAGAGAGATGATATTATTACCTGAAACTTGTCATTAATATAGTAAAGGACTCAATAAATATCATCATCTCAAACACAAGAAATGGTAACAATACAAATGATCAACACGTCGGACACCAAAAAATGAGTAGATACTGATCGGCACTTGGCGACTACCTGGTTATGCTGCCCTACTAAGAACTCATGGTTTTTAAGAAGCTACATAGAATTTGCTTCCTCTTTATTCTAATAAATATCATACATTTTAGTGAATAAATCTGTACTCTTCAAATTTTGAATACAAAAGCACAATTTTCTTTATTCCATGTCTGATGGAGTGAAGTGTTTTGCCTCAAAAACGGGCAATAATACCAAGTAAATGTCAGAAAGCATCTAATGATTCCATATTGGCTGCTCTAAAGACAAGTCAGTATTTAAAAGGCCATTCAAATTTTTTTTCAAATAAAGAACATATATCGCTCTTATTTGTAGCTTCTCAAAATATGAAGTCTTTTCCTACTTGTACTGTTCAATCTATGCATTTTTGACAATATCATCATCTATATACATATGCATCATATACTATGTTACATAGATATACATGTACAGTGAGTGAGGCTATTAATGAATTTTGCAATTTTGATCTCAAGTCACATGTATTATAGAAACCACCTATTTATGATGTTTACAGGGAACACATAATACTAGACTATGGGAATTCAGCAGTAAACAAGACAGAGGGTTCTTTCCCAAGTGAATTTATCATTTAGTATGGGGAATAAAAGTGTAAGTTAAACTTTTAAATATTTGAAGTTTTAAGCAGGTAAATAAAAAATCAACTATTTCAAATATAATAGGTTTCAGAAAAAAATGATACTCTAATCTATAAAGTGACAGGGTGGAAAGGAGGACTTTGGAGAGGACGCAGAGTCTTCTCTGAGAAGGTACTTGTGAGCTATAACCTAAACAATGAGAAAGACCACTGATCAGGGATCCTGCATGAAAAACACACAGGGAATGATATGAGCCAGTGCAAAGATACTGGGGTAGCTGAAGGGGCAAGTGGGAGCTAGAAGAGGAGAAAAACAGGACTCATTGTGGTTGAACATTTAGTCATCTCTTGTAGTGCTCTTTGAGAAGTAATTTTTGGCAAAGAGGTTTTAAGTTTCTTGATCTATCATAGATTATTGATTAAAAGGGAGTACAGTCTTATTTTATAATTATAGATTGGTGAGGTCTGTGACATCTGGGATGTATGGAACACGTGGTGAATACATTTCTCTTGGCTTGGGACAGTGTGATGGGCAAGAACAGCACTAAGATGTGTGGCAATTTTCTTAAACAGTCCTTGTCTTTGAAGCAGCTCTCTGAACTACGGAGTTAAATGGCTCATTCGCCACTTATTAATCAATCATTCTCGAAATGTTTGCTGCGTACCTGTCCCTTTTGCCCTCCAGGAGAGAGACACGCCAAGAGCCCCTTTCCTAGGAAAGTTCAGGAGGCATCCTGCTTGGGAGGGAAGAGCTGAGATAGGAGACTGAAGAGCATAACTGTCATCCCAGAGCCTTGCTCATGGGGTGGCCACAGTCCACAGCTGGTGAGTGGCAGGAACTGGGACTCGAGTGTAGTTCTTCATATAATCTCCTTTTTCGTCTTTGTTCTTAGAAATTATTACTCGCTTTGTTGTTTGCTGATTTCTATTTCTCTTTTCCTTTTGGTTTTATTGATTTTTTCAGGTTATTTCACCATTTTTCCTGTGACCGTCTTCCTTCATAAAACGTGTCCTTTCATTAAAATCTCTCCCTACGAGCCATCAGGGGTGAAAAGGTATCCTGTAGCGACTCCAACTGATAACCTGATCAAAACACGGGCATGTCAAGATGTCACAAGAAAACCCACAAAGGGGGCAGCATCTCAGAGAACGACGGGGAGGCCCAAGCCATGACCTTCCGTGAATGAGGCTGTGGGACAACCGTATAGGCTGAGGATGGGCACTTTGTCATATGTCAGAGGATCTAAGATTTTTAGAACAAAAAATGACTTAAAAGTGACTGTGGGGTTGCATCAAAAAGAATAAAATACCTGGGAATAAACCTAACCAAGGAAGTGAAAGACTTATATTCTGAAAACTACAAGACACTCATGAGAGAAATTAAAGAAGATACCAATAAATGGAAACACATCCCGTGCTCATAGAGAGGAAGAATTAATATTGTCAAAATGGCCATCCTGCCTAAAGCAATCTACAGATTCAATGCAATTCCTATCAAAATACCAACAGCATTTTTCAACGAACTAGAGAAAATCATTCTAAAATTCATATGGAACCACAAAAGACCCTGAATAGCCAAAGCAATCCTCAGAAGGAAGAATAAAGCTGGGGGGATTATGCTCCCTAACTTCAAGCTCTACTACAAAGTCACAGTACTCAAGACAATTTGGTACTGGCACAAGAACAGACCCACAGACCAGTGGAACAGACTAGAGAGCCCTGATATAAACCCAACCATATATGGTCAATTAATATATGATAAAGGAGCCATGGACATACAATGGGGAAATGACAGCCTCTTCAACAGCTGGTGTTGGCAAATCTGGACAGTTTCAAGCAAGAGAATGAAACTGGATTATTGTTTAACCCCATACACAAAAGTAAACTCTAAATGGATCAAAGACCTGAAAGTAAGTCATGAAACCATAAAACTCTTAGAAGACAACATAGGCAAAAATCTCCTGAATATAAGCATGAGCAACTTCTTCCTGAGCGCATCTCCTCGAGCAAGGGAAACAAAAGCAAAAATGAACTCAGGGGATTACATCAAACTAAAAAGTTTCTGTACAGCAAAGGACACCATCAACAGAACAAAAAGGTCATCCTACAGTATGGAAGAATATATTTGCAAATGACATATCCGACAAGGGGTTAACATCCAACATATATAAAGAACTTACATGCCTCAATACCCAAAAAGCAAATAACCTGATTAAAAAATGGGCTGAGGATATCAAGAGACAGTTCTCCAAAGAAGAAATTCAGATAGCCAACAGACACATGAAAAGATGCTCCACATCACTAATCATCAGGGAAATGCAAATTAAAACCACAATGACATTATCACCTCACACCAGTAAGGATGGCCACCATCCAAAAGACTAAGAACAGCAAATGCTGGTGAGGATGCGGAGAAAGGGGAACCCTCCTACACTGCTGGTGGGAATGTAAGCTAGTTCAACCATTGTGGAAAGCAATATGGAGGTTCCTCAAAAAACTAAAAATACAAATACCATTTGACCTGGGAATCCCACTCCTTGGAATTTACCCAAAGAATGCAACTTCTCAGCTTCAAAAAGACATATGCACCCCTATGTTTATTGCAGCACTTTTTACAATAGCCAAGATATGGAAGCAACCTAAGTGTCCATCAGTAGATGAATGGATAAAGAAGATGTGGTACATATACACAATGGAATATTATTCAGCCATAAGAATGAAACAAATCCTACCATTTGCAACAACATGGATGGAGCTGGAGGATATTATGCTCAGTGAAATAAGCCAGGTGGAGAAAGACAAGTGCCAAATGATTTCCCTCATTTGTGGAGCATAACAACACAGCAAAACTGAAGGAACAAAATAGCAGCAGACTCAGAGACTCCAAGAAGGAACTAGTGGTTACCAAAGGGGAGGGGTGTGGGAGGGCAGCGGGAAGGGTGGGAGAAGGGGATTGAGGAGTATTATGTTTAGTACACATGGTGTGGGGGATCACAGGGAAAACAGTGTAGCACAGAGAAGGCAAAAGTGAATCTGTGGCATCTTACTACACTGAAGGACAGTGACTGCATTAGGGTGTGAATGGGGACTTGATAATATGGGTAAATGTAGTAACCACATTGCTTTTTCATGTGAAACCAGAAGAGTGTATATTAATACCTTGATTAAAAAAATAAGACAAAAAAATAAAGTGACTGTGGGGAGCAAGATCACCTTTTCCATTTCTTGACCCGTGTTACTTGAGAGACATGAGAGCTGGGGAGTTTGCTCAAGGAGCAGCCGGATTAAAGCTAGGGTTGGAAGTGACTAGAAAAACAACAGAAGAAAATGAGACGCCAGTTCCTGGATTCAGGCAAAGAAGTGAAATATTTGACTACTATTGAAATAGACCAATTTATTCAAAGGCTGCGAAATTCGAAGGCTGAGGATACGTCTGCTGAAAAGATTCCATAAAGGCTGGGACAGGCGTTTTGGAGATATTACCAGCAACACCACTGCAGATTTCCATGAATAATTCAAAGGAAGAGACAAGACAAGGGAAATTTTAGCCCTTGGCATTATTTAAGGGTTTAAGTAGCAATTGCCTTTCAAATATAGGGCTTAGAAAATAAAAAGAGTTGAGTTTCAGAAGTTTTTAGAGAAATCAGGAAATTTATACCCTGTGACCTACACAGATACATGGTATTTTCTGAAAGACCATAGAGGAGAAGATGTCCAGCTTCCATAAAAACTCAATTCTCTTCTTCACTGGAATGAGACGCTGAATTCAAGGTAGTTCAGCCAGCCTACGTTTCCCACTTTCCCTGGCAGTTCAGTGTGGTCATAAGACTGAGTTCAAAACAATGGATGCGAGAACAGTTGTTAAAAATTTAAATATCTCAATCTATTTCTAGAGATCCTTTATGGAAATGCAAACAACTGTAAATTGATATTTTCCCCCATTTTATACAACTGCAGCATGCTACACTTCTCACTGTACTCTGAGTTTTTCATCTAACAAAAGTCTTATAGATACTGCACAGAACAGAGAAAGCATAGTCCTTGTTTGACTTTTCTGTAGTGCATAATATTAGGTTTTATGGATTTATTTATTCTATCTAAACACTCAGCTTTAATGGATGTTTGGGTTCATTCATTAATTCAACAAACATTTATTGAGTGCCTACTATGTTCAGGATTATTTTGCCTTTATCAGTGAACAAAACAAATAAAGATTAAAACCTCGCTGAAGTTCATATTCTAGATGGAAGAGACGGGTCATATGGGAAGTGTTCCAATCAAAGAGATGGGCCTTTTTCTAGCACATGGCTGGCAATCTAGAAGAACAGCAAGAGAGTCAGTGCGCCTGGAACACAGCGGGTGAGGGGAAGAGATGAAGAAGAGATCAAAGACCAGCCACTGGCAGTACTTGGATATAATCTCTGAATGAAATGCAGACCTTTGAGCGCACGATGTTAAGTGGATTTGACTTGTATTTTTTTATTGCTGACAGTATTGCAATGAATAAACTTGTGCATATTCCATTTATATTTGTACGGATATCTTTCTAGGATAATTCCCAGATTTAGTTTAGGAAAAAGGATATATACTTTTGTAAATACGACAGATATTGCTCAAATGTCTCCCAAAGGAATTTGAATCATTTCACACTCCCACTAGCAATCTATGAGTGTCTGTTTCTGTTTTATGTTTATTTCTGTTCTCTTTTTTTGATGTTCCTGTACATTTATAGTCACTTCTTTTTAACATGAAAGAGGTTGCTTTATCCTTTTCTGTTTCCTATGGTTGCTGGGCTTTGAACCAACTATGAAAATAGAAAACGTTCTTGGATTAAAGCGGCAGTTTCATATTCCAGAAGAATGTGAGGTAATCAAAAATGTTAGACCCTAAAGAGTCAGGATAGGACATCACTTATAAAGAGAGGAGCAAATACAGGCCTGACATAGGTAAAGGAAATTTGACTTTAATGAGTAAGGGTGTGTAGAACAGATAAGATGGCTGGTTTGTTGGAAGCCAGAATGACTTTACTTCTAAGTTTATTCCATTTTCTTTGTGAAATGGTGTATGTGGTGGCGGGTGTGCTAGGTCATCCATAGAGAATAAAAAAAGTTGTGGAAGAAAGAGAAGCAAATGCAGAAGATAAAATATCTCTTACAGGGAATAAGAACGAACATTGCCAAGAGGAACATAATTCAACTGAAATCAGTTAGAACACCGATCAAACAGGTGGCCACAAACGCAGTGTCATCAGTTGGCTTCATGTGATTTTTCGTCAGCATCCTCAGAAGCCTGTGTACCAGCAGAGAAAGGGCCCAGGCAGTAGGACTTACCTGGGCTCCATGCCTGCAGGGCGAGTGGACGGAGAGACATCAGGTCAAGGCTGCTTAGAAATTCTTCCAGGAGAGCTTGAACACTGGGCTGTGAAATCGAAGTTAGAAAGAAAGAAAATACATTGTAAAATCTTTAGAGGAAATGTAATTCCCTCCTGTCTAATGCTACATAACATGACTTGTATCATGCATGTATCATCAGCACAACGGCAGCTCTATCAGATAAAGCATATCTGACTGGTATCCATTAACAGAACTCATGGAATGTAATAAAAGGAACTCATTCTCCCCCCCCACCATGCTCTAAATCTCATGAAGAATGGCCCTTCTCTCACCATAGGATGATACACAGCCTAAAAAAAAAAGAAAAAGGACTTTTACCTCTCATTTTAAGTTGTAAACAATATCAATTCAGCAAATAATTGACACTATGAAAATTACTTAATTTTTTCCTCACCAAGATGTGGTCTGATGTGCATGAAAAGACTGATTTTCCTTAGTGTGTGTTCCCACCTCTCCTCCCAGAGGCCATTTTCACATTCCTGGTTAGAGCGGGGAGGGAGCAGGAATATGCTTAGCAAGACATCCTCTGCTGACTTCTGTTTTCAGACCTATCAGTGATCTGTGGGCCTGATCAAAATGTAAATCTTGCTCTCCCCATGGGGCATTTATCCCTCTCGTCTTCCGAGAACCTAACAAGGCTGTTGGTCGTCCGCTCTTATCTCCCTGGGACAGGATGGATTGGTGTGGTTCTCACTTGTTTGTAATTTCCCCAAATAATCAAATGATGGGCAGCCAACCCCCCGATTCTCCCCTGTTAAGGCCTGAACGCCCTACATGATCCCCATGCGGCCCTTTCCTCTCTCCTGGCTCTTGTCTTAGGGCCACAGGAAACTCTTATGCAACCTTTCCCCTACCTACATTTAGCAGGAGTTCAACCACTTCACAAAAAAGCCTTGTCTATCTCTTCCTCTATCTCTCATATTTCTCTTGCTGCTTTGGGCAAATGGAAACAGCCTCTTGCCTTCAGACTCCTCAGCCATACATCAGAGCCCAGCATGTCCCCCCAAATCCAGAGGATATACATTAAGCTCCCCCATGGGAGCCCACACTCTCAAAGTGAAGAACATCTGACCATCCTTCTTGTGTTTTCTTAGAAGGCTGGATGCGTGAATCTTAGAGAACATATTTTTTTTCAAAAACTCCTCTTTACAAATTTTTCCCCCCTAGTTTCTAATATGTAACATGGGAGTGGCTGGGCCTTCCCTCAGCTGGGTAGGCTCCTGAATCAATACTTTCTGTGGGGATTTTGTCTATAAAACTATTTGATTATAAATAAGTTATGAAATGCCTGGGTTCATGTGATATATAATGATCCATCAATGGAGAATCCAAATAATGAGTAAAGAAAGAAAACTTACATTTTCATTATTGTCCAGTCATGGCATACAACCACTAAATGCAGTAGTCAGGTACCATCTTTTCCTCCTCATGTCCTCAGGGCCAGCCATCAATCTTTTCATGTTCTTTATTGTCAAACACACCATTTCTGGCTAATTTCATGTCTTCTATCCAAAGACAAAGATAGCAACAATGATATTTTACACAATGTTCTGGCTCTTTGGAAAATGTTCCCCACGAAATAATAAAAATCTTCTTGCCTCTAAGGTTCCCTAATACCATGCATTTAATCCTGCTTTTATCACACATGATGCCTGTACCGCCATCCTGCTGTCCCAAGATGATGGCTGGACACCGCAGGGGAGCTTGGAAAGTTCTGAGGAAGGTGTCCAAAGCGTTGAGTCCCTGAAGGTCCTTGGCCAGTGGGTACATCACACCACCTGCCACGTCTCCACGTGACCTTCTCCTCTGTTTCTCGGAGTCCAAATTTCCCTCTTTTTATAATATAAGGATGCCCTTATACTGGATTCAGGGTCTATCAAATTCAGTATGCCCTCATCTTAACTCGATTACATCGGCAAAGACCCTGTTGTCGAGTGAGATCACTTTCCGAGGCTGTGAGAAGATGTAAATTTGCGGAAGACACTATTCCACCCAGTGTCATCTTGAGGCACGGAGCCCTAGCGAAGGGCCCCCTGCCAGGGTCTGAGGACAGCCCGTGGGTGCGAGCCAAGGAATTGCATGGAGGAATGTGGTGTATTTCCTTTATAAAGTCACCTTCGTGGGATCCGACTCATGTTCAATCTGAAGTTTCACATCTATTTTATTTTGTTGCCACACTCAAAACTTCTAATTAAATATCTTATTATAAGCATAAATGCCCAGCCAACAATGAACTTGTAATTGCTTGCATATAAAGTGACTAGAAAGTAAATATATAGAAGCTGTAATCAGTAATATAGTCAAGTAATATAAAAATGTTGCAATAACAACATGGGAAAATGTACGGGACGCAGCTAAGAGTGAGTGAGGGCTGCGCGGCAGTGAACATACCAAACAAACAAAACTGCACATTTTAAACAGGATGAGTTTTAGGGTCTATGTATTTTATCTCAATAAGGCTGTTTTTAAAAATGGTGCAAGAATTGCCAGTCTGAGATGAAGTTAATTGGGGCTCACTTTTTGGAGTAAATCCACTTAAAAATGTCTTCAAGAAATTGAAAAGTGTAAACTGAAAATCGCAAATTGGTTTTAAAAATGTATTCTGAGGTGTGTGTGCATGCATGTGTGTGTGTGCGCGCACGCGCCTCCACGTGAAACAAGTGCATGAAATTCCTCTTTTTGGAAATAAGGTTCATATTTAAAAGGCTGAATGACTGAAAAATATAACAACTGGTTTATTTTATACAAATACTGACCTAAGTTTATATCAATTAAATAAAATGACAATTTTACTCTCAACTTATGTAGAACATAGGCAGAGGGACACCACAAATCTTCAAATTATCAAAGATAAGCAGCCTAACTCTTAAGACAGATTGAAACCGCGTTTTCCTTCCATCAAGAGGACATAGTGCTACCTAGTTGAGGAGATCTGCACGCATGTCAGAGAGGGCATTGTTATGAGACTGTAATCTTATTTAACATCTCTATTAATCACCCAGTAGGGAAAGAGATGCCAACTAATGAAACTTAAATCACGATAAATCGTCAAGTGTTTTAACACCAATTAGTACAGAAATGATAAAAAGGGACCTGCGGTGATTAGAGGGCAACCCCAAAATGAGATTCAACTTGGAAAGCATAATACAGTTGGCAAGTAGCCCTTGGGATTTAAACCAGAAATGTGTAACTGTTTTAATGTCACCATTCTGAAGATAAGTGAGGGTGTTTTGTGAAACTCATAACATCCTTACTTTCTGCACTATTGACTTCACTGTCCATTTTTGTATTTAAATTTTCAAGTAGAACATCTTTTCTCTCTAGATAGCTTATGGAATTCATAAACAAAAGATTTTGCCTTTGGATTCATGTTATTCTTACCATGGAATAAAAAATTTTAAGGTTGTAGGAAAGGACACTACAGAGGTTAGAAAATGAAAAGCAATATAATAGGATTATAAGTAAGTAAACTTCATTAATCATCAAATAGAAATTTTAAAAATTATCATAAATACTTTATGCATCTTTGGACTCAGTTTGTCCTATTGAGGCTTAAAATAAGTCTTTGAACTGGAGAAAGCTCAGGAAATGGGCTTTCGCACTGAACAGTTCATAATGGTTTTGCAAACTCTTCAGGGTGGATCTGTTTTGAAATAAAAAATTTGAAATTTGAATTTAGTATCTCCAGTTAATAAAAATGATGTTAACAATAGAATTTGACTTCAAAGTATCTCACAGATGTTAAAAACAAAACAAAACAACAAAAAAACCACAAGCTCCAAATGCAGTCATTTATGCTAAGCCCCACATCACCAAAGCAAGACTTAATTAGTTTCAGCTTCTCCTAGGGATGGAATCTCACCTAGTCAGTCAGGAACAACCAACAGGTGGCAGTAGTGAGGTGAACTGCCTGATGGTCCCTGTCCCCCCTGGAAGATCACCACGCTGCACCAATCCATCCTCTGCTAGTATGACTTCCTTGTTCTGCTCCCTTCTGCCCTCAAGTCCACGCTCTGTATAACGTCCTCCAAGCCCCTTTCAACCTGCTAGATGCAAAGCTGCCTGATTTATGAATCATTGAATGAAGCCAATAAAATCTTCAAAATTCATTCAGTTTAATTTTTTTAACACACATAACTGCTATAATGTGAAGAAAGAAAAACTACCTTTTCATGTAGTTATTTCAATGTGCTTTTAATCATTAGATTTCGGAAGTCTTCAAACAACCAAATGTTACACAGGTGTATCACATATTTTGTCCAAAACACATAAAGAAAAAGAGCTAGTTTCAAGAGAGAAGTTGCATTTGCATGCCAAATCTTAGCTCTGCAATTAATTATTTCATGCCTTACATGTCTGAGATGATAATCCTCAAGAATAATTTCTAAAACATACAATGAAAAAAACATCATATATATGAAATGTCCCATTTTTCACATCTAGATTTGGTATTTGGTAGATAGGGAAAACTGGGATCTTTATAAAAATTAAAAAGTAATTATTTCACTTTCAGAGTATAAATCTTACTCTTTTAGGAATCTTAAAATAATATGCTTAAGACTAGAAACAATAAAGAAAAGTAAGTTTTTCTTATAGTAATCATAAGTAAACTTATGTTCTACATAAGTTGAGTATATTTTTTACTACATGTTTTACTGCTTTGCACAAAATGCTGATTGCTTTTTAAAGTGAGAATAATTTCACTGGAATCAAAGATGATCCAGTGTTCAAATGATTGAAAGAGGTGAAGATATTTTGAACTACCTTACAGAAATAGGTTAAAATGGGAATTTTGGGTCAAGACATAGTTCTATGTCCTATACTTTTTGTTTCTTTTTGTTTTCTAGCCATTCCTACTATTTTTTGCTACGTTTTTTGAAAAATTTTTAGATAAAATGGCATTGCCTAAGGGGGTCCATTCTTAAGACAAAAATACAGATAACGCCTTAAACTTCCAAAAGTGCAGAATAGACATTATCCAAAGTAAAAGTATTGTTCCAAAATCATTTGAATGTATAAAATTCATTGTATAGTCAGGTGTATTTTAGGGTGGACAGTTATAAATACAAATTAGCCATAGGCTGTTGCCTTTGAAAAAATTCACTGCTTTTTATTCTGATTTTATTTCTCCTTTGCTCTCACCCTGTCATCGCCTTCAAAATGAGAACCATATGCAGTAAAGATACGCAAGGGACACCGAAGCTGATGCAAATCAGGCCCTGTGTGGACCGACTTTTGGATACAGCTGTTACACAATCTTGCAACATGCATTCACTGTACTTTTGTATTTTTTCTAAACTAAATTGTGAAAGTCAGTATTTTGTCCACTTATTCTCTTCCACATAAGCACATTTAATTTTTTCTGTATTGACATCAAAATGTGCTCTGGTTTAATCATTTTATTTTTTCTTGAATTATGGGCATATTTCAGATCATTATAAGATATGCCTCCCCTTTAGCACCGTGTGTGATAGACACTCACTAGTCTATCTTTTCCCCAAAACACATTTTGGCATGAATCTGAGCATCTATTGGCTTCATTTCTTAAATGAGGGGCCTGTTACAGGCTCCTAAAAATGCAGAGGGAGGTGGATTTACAAAGGAAGTGAAGTCCTGTTAGCATGAAGATAAGGCATATCGGAGCCCCAAACTATCGTCATCATTCTGGAACAAATTCATTGCTTTCTCAGGGCTCCTGAAACTTCCGTAAGGTTTGATATTAGAATAAATTCTCTCTGGAGTAGCTGAAGCTGAATTTTTTCTATCTGTGCAAGTAAAATCAAAGTAAAGTTTCTACATTCAAAAGCTAATAATGACTTTATAAAATACGAGCAATGCATCTTACTTATTGATCAGCTTCTGTATATCAGACTCTGTACTCAAGGCTTAGATGCCATGCTTAATCCCTACAGCTCCTCTGTCCAGCAATCTTCTTTCTTTAATAAGTAAGGCACCTGAACTCAGGAATCACATTAGACTAAATTAGGTTGAAGTAGGAAGCAAATGAAAGTTTCCAAATCTCAGAGGATTAAGACAAATAATTAAAATCTTAAATACAGAAAGCCCACTGTGGATCTGGGCGTCTCTTTAGGGCAGCTGCCCTTGATGTGTCTGCTCACGCAACCGAAACAGACCTGGGAAGCAGTCTGGCAGGTGGCCATAGACACTGGCCAACATGCTGAGTCTAACTCGGTAGGTCATGGTGCAGCCCGACTCTGCACCAAACCCAATCCCTTTGCTTTGAGGGCGCACAGCTTGATGAAATTCCCGTTCGCTTTGTGGCATCGTGACTGAGGTCTAACAGTGAAATGTGAGCACTAGCGATAAATTCCACTCCCAGACCTGGTTTGTACAGTTCTTAGGTGTGATCCCCAGGTGCATTTGCTCCCACCATCTCGAAGCAGATAAGCACAGGAATCCTGGAAGACACGTGCTAAAGATAAGCAGGACCCCAGATGGACAGAATCAGGGTCCCGAGTCAGTTCTCTGAAGGAGGAAGCCCCAGCGAGGCACACCCACTGCACACACGAGCAAGTGAAGAATATGTGCTTTTCTTGCGTCAGCCGTTATGATGTCTATAGTTTATGTCACAAAGCTCCCTCATGTCACCAATTCTACATAACGCATTCTTTCTCTTCTTTTTTTTTATCATAATGAACACCTCTGAAGTCAGAATGCATCAGACCATCAAAGGTGTCTGAAAATGATTTGGTAGTACTTTTTCCTTCATTATAAAGTAATGTCAATTCTATAGTACCTTAGATTTCATGAAATATGGTAATCCACGGGTCATGTATAATCTGTCCCCGCAGGTGATGGGCTGTGTAAGACAACTCTCTGGTTCATGGTATCATGCTTTGCTTCTAGATTTCATTTCAGAGTGTTCCTCCCTTCCAGTAATTCACGAGAAAACATGAACACTGGAGTAGACGTCTTCTCTAATTGCATTCCAGGTGTATAGGTACAAACTGATTTTTTTAATGTTTCCTGCCGTTAGAAAATCCAAAGCTTATGAAGTAAATTGAAAATATTCCACACATTTTCCAGAAGAGAAGCTGCCATGTGGTCACAAATGGGAGAAGATTTGGCACAAATTAAAATGATTTCTTCCATAACTTAGAGTTCAAGTACACATGGTGGTAAAGGTCACAAAGAGATAAAATACACATGGCAATAAAGATCAAATGACTACTTGCTAAAGCTGACCCACTCTGGCCTGGGCAGGTGGAATGGTCAGTGTGATGGGGATGTGGGCTCTGACTGCTGACCCCTTTGTGAACCTGGGGTGGTGGTGAAGCCCCTCGAGCTGAGGTTACTTCGCTGAAAAAAATCACTATAATATTTGTTTTTAAGACTGTTGTGAGGATCAATATGATATATCAATAATAGGTGTCCAGTAAATGCTAGATCCCACTCCTCATACCCTCTGACTTCCAGGATTTTTCATTAGAACTTTTCCATTTGTCTGATTTATGACTTAAATAGAAGAAAGCAAATGCGAAATTTAAAAAAAGAAAGTGAATGCAAAATTGGCTGCAATCTCACATCGCTTGCTTCAATGAAAAAGGGCTGGCAAAACCGAACATCTTCCTGTGTGCCTCATTAGCTCAGTAAAATCTAATTTTCTCTAATTTCTTTCACTTCCTATGGGAAAGACCAAGCGATTATTAGAATTCATAGTCACATTTCACAATCTTTTCATGCCTCTATGGATTTTTACTTTGTAAAATGAGCCCGAATTTGAGTTCAATTTCAGACCACATAGGTGAGGGCGAGGTGATGGTTTATTTTGAAGGGAAATGAAATTTCATTCACTTACTTGTGAAATTTTCTCCAAGTCGCTAAAATCTCACACAGGAATTGAGTACATTCTCATATCTACGGACAAAGAAATAGGCCGTTTCTAAAAGCAGAGGTTCCAATAACTCCTCTGGGTGAGCGTTAATTCTATCTGCCTTAAATGAGGAAAAATAAACTGAATTGGACAACAAGTATCTGTGAGAATGCCTCCTACTTCTTCTGGACTACCAGATATAACTAGAAATTCATTTTTACAAATAGCTGTGATGGCATTTTCCTCTGGTGTTAGCAGTTTACCACCGTCTCAGATCCTCTGAACACTGGTGCTAAGAAATTAGGACGAGTGGCAACATTCTTCTTCAGAATTTATTCATGGAGGAACTGTCACAGCAAAAATTTCCAGGGCAGTTCAGGATCTGGAGAAAGAGACGTCACGATATGCTGTGTCTGACTGATTTAAGAGCAACACATCACTTCTAATGATTCCTGCTTTTAGAAGGACCACTGATCTAGGGAACTATGTAAGTGACCTTGTGACTTACAATAATATTGGTAGCAGGTAGCAGGAGGAAAAGATAGCAGTAACTGAATTCATTAGATGAGGACTTGGGAGAATTATCATTTGGATATTAGTTGTCCTATTTTTAAGTAAAGTGTTTATTAAAGTAGAATATATATAAGATGTAACAGTATATATAATAATAATATGTACATACAGGCAAGTACAAAATTAACTGTACAGATTTTCATGACTCAGCAGACTCATAATCAAGAGTCAGATCAAGACCCAGAACATCGAATAACCTGTTATCCTTCTTAGAGTCACTCTTTCCCCTGAAAACACACCATCCTGACTTTCATCACCACTTAGCTTTGCTAGTTTTCAACTTCATGTAAGTGGAACTATATAGTTCACACTCTCTTGTGATGGCTTTTTTATATTTACTGTTATATTTTGAGATTAATCCATGCATCTTATTCAGTCATTGATTTCTAATACTTTATTAAATGAATTCACAATATCATTATCCATTCTACTATTAATAGATACCAGTGCTCTTTCCATGTGGGGGTCCTTTAAATAAGTATTGTTATAATATACATGTCTTTTGGTGAATATATGTACACAGTTCTTGCGGAGTAGACCCAGGAATAGATTGCCTAGTATAACATATGTGTATGTTTAGCATTCAAGGTATAAACAAAGTGCTTATACCAATTCATCTGTCCACCAGCAGATTGGACAGCCCTCATGAACAATTGGTGATATAATTTTTAAAAATTGAATACAGTGTAACAGAAATATGAAAATACACTTAATTAAAATTTACTTTGCATATCCTTTACTGCTGATGGTATTCAACCTTTCTTTATTGATTCTTTGAACATAACTCTGTAAAGCACCTGCCCAAATCTTTCACCTATTTTCCTTTATTTTTGCTTGCTATGTATTGATTTGCAGTTCTTACATGTTCCGGATTTAAGTTCGGGACTGTTGAATTTATTGATTAATTTAGGGAAATTGACATCTTTACAATACTGAATCTTTCCAATTATAATTGTGGTCCATGCTTTCACTTATTTAAAATTTCCCTGATAAAAACGTGTATTCCTTTGAGGAGATTTCGCATATCTTTCATTAGCTATATTCTTAAATATTTGTGATTTTTTAAATACTAATTGTAAATGGTAATTTTATATGTGATTTTCTTGCCTTATTTTTCTGTACTCTCCTTGAATCTGAACAGTTTGCCAAATTTAATAATAGATTCTTAGAGTTTTTTTATATATTAGTCTCTGTTTTCAAATAACACAATCATGTCATATGTGATAAATGGCAATTTTACTTTTTCCTTTTCAATTTGTGTGCCTTACATTTTTCTGTGGCTGTACTGCCCTGAATAGACCCTCCTGTGAAGTGCTGAATAACAGTGGTAGGAGTGTATATTTTTCACTCAGTCTCTAAGGGAAATTCTTCAAAATTTCACTAGAAATTACATTTTTGTTATTTATAAATACAGTAATTAGGTTAAGAAAGTTCCTTATAATTTTGTATGCTGTTTATTTTAAGAAATATAAATGGCATGACAGGCATGACATTTTGTCAAATATTTTCTTACGTTTATTGAGATGATCATGTATTTTTTTCTCCAGTGTGTCTACTGCTGTTAATCATGTTACTGAATCCTTTACTGCTAATCCAAACTTTTCTTTCATGTAAAAATTGCAAATAAATTATGGTATATAATAATATTTTATATATTACTAGATGGCATTTTTTTGTGCTTTACTTAGGATTTCCCAATTATGTTCATGTTGGCCTTGAACATATCTTCCAATGTTCTTATCAAATTTTGGTTTCATAATTACACTGGCCTCATAAAATGAGGTAGGATGTATTTGCTGTTTTCCTTTTCTCTGAAATAACTTTAAAATATTGTTGTTATTTGTATCTTAAATGTTTAATGAAATATTAAAACTGTATAGGGCTGGTGATGTGTCATGAGAATGTTTTAAAGTACAAAATCAGTTATTTATTTAGTAGATACAGGCCAATTATGGTTTTCTATTTACGCCCATTTCCATTTTGACAAATTTATCTTTTCTGCACCATGCTGTCTTACATTCTCTGTTCCTCACTGAGATCATGTTCCTCCTCCCTGAGGTTCCCTTCAGCGCTTTTTCAAGTACATTTCTGCTTGTAACAGATACCAGCAATTACCCTAAAAAATTGTGTTTTGTCTTCATTTTTAAGACTTTTTCTTCTGGGTATAGAATTACAGTTTGGCAATTATTTGCACTTAGCACTTTAGTGATTGCATTATATTGTCCTGGGGTTTTGGTAATTTTTGCTACTCAGTTCATGATCTTGTATGTCGCTATTTGAGGTTAATATATCTTTTTGCTCTTGCTGATTTCAAAATATTTCCTTGTCTTTAGTTCTCAGCAGCTGGACTAGGGGTATGCCGAGTCACGATTTTCTTCTTTTACTAATAGTTGAGTTTGTTGAGTATCTTGGACCTGTGGGTTGAAATTTTTCATCAACTTTGGAAAATCCTAAGTCACTATCATCTTGAAAAAGAGTTTCTACCCAATGTCTTCTCTTTTTCTAGGAACCCCATTACAGATTTGTTGGATATTTCAGTGATAGACACACACACACACACACACACACACACATTCTTTTGGTATGTTCAATTCTTCTTTTTTGGGTTTTTGCATATTTTCTATGGATCTATATTCTAGATCCAGAACTCTCTCTTTCACTAATTTGTTGTTAAATGTATTCATTTTAGTGAACCTCTGCCTCTGGACTGAGGGAAACACAAATGTTTCTCAGGTATTTTCTCCCTGATTAGGTAGGGCAGCATGTGGAGAATGGGCTGCAGTTGGGAATTCCTTCCCCTGGGAAACAGGCTCTGGTCACACCAAGCAGCTCAATCTCTGGTTAACGGTTTCCCCAGGGCAGGCCTGGGTAAGAAGTGTGCTCTGGCATGGGTGAAGATAGTTCCTTTCCTCTCCCACTGCCTGAAGCTAGAGGCCTTTCTCTGATATTTACTGTGGGGATCTCCGCGAGCTTCTGGAGGTAAATCTCAGAGTCTGCGAGGTGCCCGGGACTGGATCCCGCTGGAGGTTTTCACCCTCAGAGCTGTGTGCACCGCGTCCCCGCGGTTTGTGTTACAGGTCAGGGTTTCCTGTCCTGAGGCTGTGCTCAGGGAAGCCTTGCCTCCCTGCACTTTCCCTTCCCTCCAGTGCTGGGGCAGCGGTTCGCCGTGCTCCCCACCTCATACGGATCCAAGAAGAGCTGTTGGCATTTCAGGCTGTTTAGCTTTTTGCTTATGAAGGGGGTGGTGAGTTCCAGGCTCTTTATATACGAACCAGAACCTGTAAGTCTTTACTTGACCAGACGCAGGGTTTCATCCTGGCTTCTGAGATCTGTCTGTGACTTTAGTATTCAGCAAATATCACAAATGGAAAAGCTGAAGAGTGTCAGACTCAGTTCTCCATCTCTCCTTTCTCACTTAGAACCTGATCCCACAGACTCTAATTTGGGGTTGTCACCCCACCCCTGGGAGGCTCCCTGCTGCTCTGCTGGTTTCCCACCTTTTGGGCCCTTTGTCCCCCTGTGAGTGTGACTTACCTCCCACACTCAAGTGGGACAGAAGAGTCTGCAGAATGCTGTCCTACCTCTCCAAGAGGCTTTGCTTTTCGGGAAGGTGGTTCCCTTGAGCTCAGACTGCTTCATCAGCTCTCTAGTACTTTAAAATACACACACACATACACACATGTTTTAAGTTTTCTCTGTCTTTTCTAGTCTTTGGTAGGGACACAGAATTGCTCGAAGTCTTTTTGTAACTTTTAGAGAAGGCTGCTTAGATTGTTTCTAGCATATTCACTGCCACATTACATATTTTTTTCTCAAATTGTATCCTCGTTGCATCCATAAAGGTCACCAAACCTCATTTTCATTATCATACTGTTCAAAATATTTCAACTTCCATTTGATTTCTTTTAGACCCAAGTTATTTATAAGGATTTGCTCTTTTTCAGACATTTGAGGATTTTCTAGTTATCTTTTTGTTACTAGTTCTTAGCATAGTTCTGCTGTGCCCAGAAAATTTATGCTGTATTAAACAGATCTTTTAAATTTGTTGAAACATGCTTTATGACTCTGCCTATAATCAGTTTTGGTAAATGTTCCAAGCTTCTTCAGTTGTTATTGGTAATATTCTATAGGTTCAATTATTAAAAAACCACTTCATCTCATCCTCTGTATCTTTACTGACTTTTGTCTTTTGTTCTATTTCTGAGAGAAATATGTGAAAAGTTTCTCAATATATTTATTATAGTGTCTATCTCTTTTATTTCTATCAATTTTTGCTTTACGCAGTGTATACCTATGTTATTACATGCACACAGATTTAGAATCGATGATCCTTCTGACAGGATTATCTTGTGGAAGTATCTCTCTTTAGCTCCGTAGTTATTCTTGCCTTGAAGTCATCTTTGAGGTTAGCAGAGCTATACTAAGCTTCTTGTTCTTTTGCTTTGGTATATTTCCCATACTTTTATAATACACTTTTCTGTGCTTTTGAATTTCAGGCATATCTTTTTAAAGAGGTTCATATTTAGATTCTATTTTTTAATCCAGAGAGATCACCTTTTATTTGCTTAATTATTATTGCCCTTGGAATTACTGGAATTGTTTATATATTCAGATTTATGTATATTTATTACATTCAGTTTTTTCTTCTCTTTCTTGCCCATTTTTGGATTGATTATTTTAGATTTATTCTTCTTCTCTATGAGATTGTTAGTTGCAAGTTTTTGAATTCCTTTATTACTCAAGAGATGACAATGAGCCTTTGACTGAGTCGGATTGAATAAGTACCCTAAAATTAGAAAATATTGTGACACCATAGACCCCCCTCCACCTTTTGTGCTGTAGTTGTCAAGCATTTTAATTTAATAATACATATAATTCAAAGAACACACATTATTATCCAAGCTCTGTGTACGTAAGCTATTCATTGTTCTTTGTATTTTCCTGCATTTCCATGATTCTATTCAGGGTAAGTGAAGAAGCCGGGAATTCAACAGAGGAAATAAATCAAAGAAATTGAGAAGAAAAGGAAAGAGCATTAAAACCCACTGATTTACTATTACATGTCAGGGAGTGTGCACTGTGTTAGCAACAATAAAACTAATAGTTCATTTCCCACGTTCCATTCATTTCCTGCATATCTGCACAGAGCCAGATGCTATCCTAACTCTTTATAGGCAGCACACTTTTAAACCTTCAGAAAAACCTTCTGGAATTTGAGTTAGCCCCTTATGTGTGTATGGAAATAGGTAAAGCTCACCTTTCAGTCCATATGTGCACATGTAAGTGTCCTTTCATTAGGAACTGTTTGAAGTGCTGGTAATATACAAAGAAGGTGCCCGGCAAACGTATGTCAGGAAGTATGTCAGGGCGGGCCCGTCACCGCGGTGGCCCTTTGTGTGAGGACATGGGCAGTGACCAAGCTGACATGAGTGGCCATGTGATGTAAGAGGCCATAAATATATGGAGAAAAATACTGTCTGGCTTTCTGTTTTCTGTAGGATGGCAAGAGGGCCTCAGTGACAAAGCTTCGTTTCAGCAAATTCCTGAAGAAAATATCAGGCTCTAAAAATCAGTTAGGGCTCAGAACAGTTCAAAATCACAAAAATGTATAGAAGTAATAAAATGCTGAGTCAGTCTCCCTGATTCCCAAGGTCTAGGCTTGTTTCCCTGGCCCGCGGAGGTGGGAGGAGTGGAGACAGGGAATAACGGGGAAAAAATATTAACCCTTTCCAGATTAGTGTTTTAGAAACCTTTCACTCTTTGTTTCCTCAACTCATCTATTCTGCTTCCTTATTTAATGGCAAGGAAAATTCTTATTCCTCAAAATCAACATATATATTGATTGATCATATATATATGTGTGTGTGTGTGTATATATATATACATGATGCCCCCAAAATTTTAATGTAATTCTAAACTTAAAGATAAATAGATAATAGATCAATCAGTCTACCTACCTGTTCATATAAATAATTAGTTTTTCGTGTTGTATATGATGAAACAAGGATATAGACATTTTAAATTTACTCCAGATTACACTTAAGAATCTTTCTGTTTCTTTATAATCAGTCATTCAGTGCCAACTAAAAATGCATACTTTGATGACAAAGAGCAGTGCACTTTACTTTTTTACATAAGAGAAAAATAAATGCTGTTTTAAAACATCTATTATATATAAGTTTATCCTCTAGCCTAAAACTTCACTAAAAATTATTTGACATGGAAAGAATCTCCTTGCAGCATGGAAGTGAGAGAGGGAGAAACTAATGAAAAGGAGGTGAATTCTATCAAAGAATATGACCTAGTATGCAATAGGTAGGGTTTCAGATGAAACAAAGTACACCCAGGTAAATGTATCAAATAAATAGTGAAATAAGCAACAACTATGTTTTTTGCATCCCAAATATTGCATGAGTCGTAACTGTGTCTTAAGTCAACTTAAGTAAAAAACAATTCATTTTTATTTGGAATTCAAATTTAGCATCAAATTCTGAATTTCCATTTGTTAAATTTGGCAACCCTAGAACAGCTCATAAGCTGATTCAGAAAGTGAACCAGTTCAGCTTAATTCAGCAGAAAGAGAACTGGACATCAGAAGGAAATGACCCCCCCTGACACTGGCCGGCTGGCTTACCACTTTCCGTGACATTAGGAGTTTCGGAGGCCCGACAGGAGTAGATGGGATATTGAGGCTTGGAAGGAGAAGGTGGTTTAGACAACCTAGTCTAGCTAGTCAAGGTGGGAACACGAAATCCCCACTTGAAATGTGCATTATTTTTACATAAGGAAACTTTATAATAACATTCCTTTCACTGAAAGCAGAAAGTTGATTGGTTTCCTAGGTTTGATTAATTGATTGAGCTTTAATATCTCTCTTGTCTTAACCTCTGTTCATAAATACTTGGGAAAATTCTTCCATCTCCATTTTTCTATTTTGTAGAGGAAAATCCACACATAACCGCTACATGCAGGTACACACTCTTGGGCGCCACCTAACTGATCTCTAATGTCCTGAAGAGAACAGCTTTAAGGATGAGTGTTAATCATTGTGCTGCTTCTTTTATAAATGTAATTATGGTATATTTTAATTCCATGGTATAATTTAGAGAACATTCCATATGTGTTTATTAATTGGTATTCTCAAGTTTAAATAAATACATACATATATATATATAAAACCATGCTGAAAACAAAGTAATCATGCTTGCATAAAGTGAACATGATTCTACTATATTTATGGGCAAACTCTTCAGTACCTGAAACCGAACTGTACAATGTATTATGTATATACACAGACTTCAAGTTAAAAGTGTTTATTAACATTGCTAAAAAAGAACAAAAAAAGTAATAAAGAAACAAATAAGTTTACATACTTATAAATTAAAACTGACATTATGTGGAAATGATTACAATGTTGGCACAAATTCCTATGACATGCCATATTATTTGCTGGTTAAGTATTACTTGGACATATTCATTGCTTGTGTTTCTTTATCATTTAGTCTGTTTTATTGACAGTAACTAAGAAGAGTGACCAGAATCTCTAATTAAGCTTCGATTATTCTTTTTTATTTTTTGCCCTGTTGCAATGACATTCTCATCCAAATCAATTTTTATCTTTTGATTAAAGTGTTTAAAATCCTTCATGACTGTAATAAAAATGTACAAAATGACAGAAACCAAAACTACACTATAATCATTAGCTACTATTAAATAGAAATTTTTTAACAAACTTGTTTTTACACAGCAGTAGAGGCTTTGAGTGCACTAAGCTTGTCAAAACTGTTTAAAGGCAGCTTGCATTTATATGCCAGTGCACTGCTTCTAAAGGTCATTTGTCTAAAAAATGTACAAAAAGACAAAAAGATGAAAAAGGCCCATTAATTCTCCTGTTACCATGTCATCAAAAGTAGGAGTGAGTTGCCATAGGGAAAAATGATATTGGTGATATTTCTAAGACAGTGTCATCTATTTTACCTGGAGCTTTTAATATTTTGGACTTAGGAGGTAGAAGAAAAAATAATGCCGAACATTTACTATTTTGCTACTATGTGATTGTATCGTCCAGGCTCTCCACAAGAAATAGATGTCACACTCAAACAGGGTGTGTTTGAAGGATATATAAAGAAATACTAAGGAAAGGAGTATTTATAAAATGTGGGCAATTAAGAAGTTTGGGACAAGCCCATCAGGGCCAGCAGGAGCCATGAGCTGTTAGTATTCAGACCCAGAGTGGCCACAGGACAGAGCGGCCACGAGAACCCGGAAAATGTAACAGTAGTTGTAAGCGGGTCTCCGAGGCGGGAGCTGCGGCATTTATTGAACAGGCAGGAGTCAGAGGAACATACACTCCTATCTCGTCTCCTCTGTCCACCAAGCCTTTTGCGGGTTCTTCCCACTAGTCACACGGAACCCTAAGGTAAAGGAGGAATTTCCCAGGAAATAGAATAGGGAGGAGAAGATGAAAGGAGATCTGGAGAAGCAAATGAAAATACCCAGCACAGGGCATCCCTTTTGCTTCTCAATAGCTACTCTGTTCTACTTTCTCTGATAATGGAGATCAATCACTGCACCAGGACAGCGACCCTCTTTTCTGTGTGGCATGAGGAGCTGCACAGGACAATCTCAGGCTCCTACCTAAGGCGCGTAACTGTGTTGCCTGGTAGAATCGTTCCTTTGTGGGACATTAGAATTCTAAAGCCACTAAATCAAACTCATAGAGACGGGAAGCAAAAATCTTGCCAGCGATTCATTTTGTGCAATATCAAGAAGAGAACACTCCCACCTCCAGTCCCTTAGTTGCCCTATCCCACGTATTCTAGCTTATTATAAAGACAGCATTGTATAATGGCTTTCGGTTTACGGGATCCTGCAAGATGAATGGAGAATTCCATGACCTTGAAGCCACTTTCTCCCAGTCAGTGTGGTAACTGAACTGTCAGCAGGCTGCACCTCCATTCTATACAGCCAGCTGCGACTGAATCACGGGCATATGTGCTACGTAAGTGGATTCCATGGATGCCAGCTCATTGCTTTACCTCTTTGCCATACAAATGGATGACGTGCCCTTCGATTGGTGGTGATGTAATGTGGCATAGCACAGAAATGGATATCTGAAAGTCCCTGGCATGGCCTCTGTGCTATAACACCTTTGGGTACTTCACACGCCGCTTGTCAAGCAAGCCGAGGGACACGTGGAAGAGTCAATATGACCTTCCACCCGAAGGTCATAGTCTCCTTGCTCCTATTTAAATAAAGCCTTCTCAGAAACGGCTCTTCTCCGATGATCACTCAATCAACCCAATGATCGTATCGCTGCCTGCGCCCAGAAGTCCATCATGTATGTCTTGCTCAGTCATCACCCATCTCCCAAACAATGTTCTTTCCAAAGCCTCGGTCCACCTTCCAACCCAATAGCGAGTGTAGGCATTTTCCTCAGACACCCTGTCCTTCCACCGAAGGGGACAAACTGCTGTGGAACTACAAGTCCTGTCCACGGGGACGACTTCCCCTTACGGCAGGTCCGTAAGCTCCCCTGCGCGGGCTCCGTCACAGCACCTGCCCACCCCAGGGGGTGTCAGCACACTATGCAGCTCTCAACTTCACCTTCAGGTGGTCCTAGGGAACCGCCCCGAAGCCCGAGCGCGGATCGGCAGGGGCCTGGGGGGCTGAGGCGCTGGGAACTCGTTTCTTCCTGTCTGACTGTTTTGATCTTATACACGTCATCTCATTTGCAGTGAAATGTTGAAATATATACCCAACTTTCATGATTTAGCGAGCTAGGTAATGACCCCCAAATCATCATAGGCATTTTAAGTCACTTTTTTGCTTGATGCTTTATTATCAGGAGTTGGGATTCTAGAAACATCCCTGGAGCAAGTTTTCTAATGGCCTCTGAGATTGGCAGGTAGGACATTTAATCATGGCAATATCTTGATGCATCTGAGTGAAAGGACTTCTGTGACACTGAGTCTACAGAAGCTTTTATCCCTGGAGAAAGAGAACACAACCCTACTATAAAATTCTGAATCGGAACCATGATTTCTTCTTAACGTTTACCAGAGGCTCCACTGCAAGTTTCTGCTTTTTTTCTTTTCTTTTTTTTTTTTACTGCAGGGGATGGCAGCTTTTCTATAAAGGGACAGACAGTAAATATTTTAAGCTTTGTGGGCCATACAGTCTCTGTCACAGCTATCCATCTTTGCTCTCATGGCATAAAAACATCCACAGACAATGAGTTAGAAATAAATGTAGTTATATTCCAGTAAAACTTGCTTGATACACATGGAATTTGGGTTTCATGTAATTTTTATATGCCATGAAACATTCTCTTTGGATGTTTTTTCAGTATTTAATAACATAAACCCTATTATTAGCTCACGGGCCCTACAAAAACAGAGGATGGGCCAGATTTGGCCCACAGCCTGTAGGTTCACACCTGCTACCTACTAGGTTTTTGAGGCCCATGAGGTAGCGCAGCTTGAACTGTAGGTTAAACCAGCTGAGTAAGCTGCCTGCTTCAAGTCCCCCCAGACTCACAGTTTACGGGGCTGAAGTAGCACCCCAAATGGGCTGTCAGTTGTCTTCAGAATCCAGACACTTAAGGTGTAGTGCCTCTCTTGGTGACAGATGGTGGAACAACTTACCTCCCACTTTACAAACGATATTTGGAGATGATAAAGAATCACAGGCTCCTGACAACACTACCCATGTGGCAGGTCCTTAAACATTTCCAGCCTATCTCCTATCCTCTGGCATGAATTCTGCTGCGCATCTGAATGTTTACTGCTCCCCAATCACTGTATCTACCTACCATAGTGTCTTCATGATGTCCTGTGATATATCAAAGAGATCAGGTCCCTCTGGACTGAATTATACCACCAAGCGGAAGAGCTGACATAGGCCAATAGCAGCACAGGAAATATATACTGCTGCCTCTGACACGTGTTCAAATTGGTTCTTATTATTAATATCATTGGCCAAAACACAGTCACCAGGCCAGAACGAGCAACAGCAAGGGGTGCTCGGTAACCTAATTTTTAGCTGGCTCCCTGGGTATCCCAGACTTTATTCTAACACTAACCAACGATAAATGAATAAATGCTGAGCTAATATCAATTTACTTTCATATAAAAACAATTGAATGAATTCCTAGTCTTTGTCAAAACAACCAGGATTCATTCACAGATATGACTAAATTTAACATAAACAATTGTCTCATTGGATAATAGAATATTAGATCTATAGAGAAATTGGGTGTGATTTAATACTAAATCCTTTTCACATCAGAATAAAGTGAATCCAAAAAAAAAAAGAAAGTTATTAAGTTATTTAAGGTAGCAGAACTACTTCCTGGAAGAACTGGGCCTATATTTCCATGGTCCACCTTCAGAGCCTCTCTCCTTCCACGAGCCCACGCCGCTTATCATGTCCTACCTAGGTTTTGTGCAGGGATGAAAAGATGGCCGCTAAACTCTGATATATGGGAACCAACAATCTAATAAGAAAACATGTATGCAACTAATTAAGAATTAAGCAAAACTTAAAAAAACAAGTGACTGTATAAATATTGAAACGAGAACAAAGCAATGCATTCTTGGGTGAAAGGTAAGAAATTCAAAGCACTAGGTATCTTTTGAATTAAGCATATAATTGTAATAAGATTATAGTAATTATAACTTTAAAAATAATAAACGAAAATCTACCTCTATTCTCTAAACTATTTCAAAGTACTTTAAATTGGGCTATATTGGACTAGAAATGTAAGTACCCAACTTCAACAAGACAAAATTCAATTTATAGACATGTACTGAAGACTTAATTAGCAGCATACCTTTATATGTCTGCAAAATGCTAGCAGGGTTTATTTATATAATCAGCATCTACCTTGGTCAAACACTATTCAAAGTACTGGGTTTAAAATGATGAACTCCACAGAAGTTTTTTCTCTGAGGGATTGAATAGGTGAGAGTGGAGCTTATAAATTGTTCAGCAGGAAGCAGTAATGTAGAAAGGCCTGGTGACGCTGGACAGCTTGAAATGGTCACTGTGTGGGACACTCTTCTGAGCGCATGAGGAGTGAACCGGTCCAGGATTGCAAACCAGTGCTTGAAATACCTTCTATGCCAGGCAGGGAGTTCGACTTTCTCCTCTAAGGAAATGAAAGCCGTTTACTGGGGAGTGAAGTAACAAGATTTAACCTGTAGAAATCTTCTTCTGTATCTGTGTAAGATAAAGACCAGAAAGTACCAAACCTGGGAGCAAGAAAACTCCTTATATGGCATTGCTGACGTTTAAAAGATGGAAGTTGCATGAACAAGATGGTAGGCCACAAAAATGGAGATTTTCTTCAAGCAACATATGAACTCCAAGTCTTAGGTTGAGTCTAAGATGAGTTTCCAGTAATTTGGGGAACAAAATATAAAATGTTGAATATCTTGTAGATGAACTTGGACTGGTGTTAATTTGGGTACAAAATTCAAACAAACATATCTATATATAGGTAGATGTCTCTATACAGATCCGTATATGTGCATGTATATGTGTATGCATGCATAGTGCAGTGAGCATTTTATGGAGCATTAACATATTTTCTTTTCAAATACTGAAGAAATGGAATGCCTTTAAGTTTCAACAAGACCAATTTTAGAACAATAGGCTGGCAATATTTTATCTGAAGTATGCGTCAGCTGATTTTTTTCTAGATTTTCATTTTCAAAGCAAAGTCATTTAGAGAGGGCCCTGTTATTGCCACGGGTATTTCACTGTAATTCTACATACTGTTAATGGATTTACCCTGAACACAGAAGACTTGAACCCCACCCATAGAATTGATAAGGCCTCGCAGAGCAAGTCACACGTGCCATCAGTGTCATTGATCTTTCTGCTAAACTGAAGAGTCTGTCCCTAAGGAAAAAAGAAATTCAGCTTGAGCGCTCATCTGACATCGGCCTTTGTTCAGAGACCAGTAACCGCCTTGTCAATTGTAGTGAATAGAAATTCACTGTTCTTCATAAACAATAGAAAATCCAGTTTCTAATTTCCTGAGAAATGTTCCTACTATCCCTCCCCTGGCCCTACTTACTTTTGGTTCAACTACATAAAGAGTATGTTGAATTCCCTGATGACGAATCACATTCTCTGAAATGTAACATGGAAGTTTGGGGCCAAAGGACCACGTTTGTGTGTAAGAATTTAATACAAAATCATAGACATTGGCTATTAAAAGAAAAAAATGTCATTTTCATATGAACTATTCAGGGATGATATTAGTGGATTCAATGAGATTTGAAATGGATTTTAGAGGAAAGAAAGAATTTTGCTAGGAGACAGAAAGGCATCTCATGTATAAATCATCTTAGAATCTGAGTCCACATATAATGAACACAGATGAGTTCCATGGACAATATTTAATAAATTACAATTTGTTTTAGATAGAAGGTTCAAATGGGGAATTTATATAAAATTGGAAGTGAGGTGGAGACTAGGTTATAGAAGCTTTTAAATTGCAGACTTAAGAATTTGAATATTATTTAGACAACAAGAAGTCTGAGTAGTTTTGTGAGTATGGGGACAATATGATTAAAGAGACTTTAATAATGTTATACCGGTGGCATTTATGCAGGACAAATTGATAAGAGGAAAAGATAGGATGACATAGCTCTTCACAGCTTTTCAGACTTCCAGGTTTGAAGAGATAAGTCCTAAAGGTAACATCGGCAAGAAGTAAATGTTAAAAATAATTCAAAGAAAGTAGTCAAATGATATCAGAATTAACTGTTTACTGAGAATAAAAGGAAAAGTACATCTAAATATGACTTTAAGATGTTACGTCTATAAGTCCATAGATACAGTGTTTGTAAATAATGGTAGGAAATGATAAGACTATTTAAAACATATTAGGATTGAATGAAAAATAAAAATAAATGTCCTTAGGAAATGTATAATTAGAACTCAAATAATGATTCTGGAGATATTAAGATGAGAAAGTATTATAACATTTATTGGAAGAAGAAGGTGTGAATGTGCTGTAAAGAAAGAATCCAGAAAAGAAATATACCACAATTCTGATCATTTTTTTTCTCCAGGCTGCTAAAAAACAATCCCTATTCATAGTCAACAAAAGGTTTCTCTTTTTGTTTTTTTTCCCCTAGTCTTGCATATAAACTCTTATATTATCATGACTCTCATAAACCATGACTTTAAGAAGGAAGGGAAAAAAAAGACAAGAGTTATTAGCAGCTAATGAGATAATGTGAGATGAATAAATTATCTGAAAAAAAAAAGAAAATAAGCAAATTTGAAGTTAATAAATGGCTATGTCAAAAGGCATAATTAAAAGACCTATGGAAAATAGAGTAATGTCAAGGAAGAAATACCCTATTACAGTAGATTTTCACATTTTCATATATTTTTTGATTTATTTATTTTAGAAAGAGGTGCCTAAGTTCGCTTAATGGCAATTGATAAAGCTAATAACAAAAATCTTTTTATTCACCTTCAGAAGAAATACAGAACTGGTTTCCACAAATCTCATAAGGAATAGATGATATGATGTCATATGCAGAAGTGGTAGCAGATTCAGTCTTCTCAACAAGACACCAATTGACAAGTGTTTGTGGAGTGAGTTAGTTTTCTACCAAAATTTAGCACAGTTCCATGGGCCAAAAGTCCAGACTGGCTTGACTAGTTTCTCAGTTTATGGTCTCACCGGGCTGAAACCAAGGTGTCCGCCAGGGTTAAGGTTTTATTTGGAGACTCTGAGGAAGAATCCGCTTTAAAGCTCTTTCACGTTGTCGGCAGAATCCAGTTCTTGTGGTTATAGCCTTGTGCTCCCCGATTCCTTGTTGGCTGCCAACGACGGTCTGTCTGAGCCCCCAGATTTGACCTTCTAGTCCTTTCCACTCAGCCTCCCACGTATTCAAGCTACTGATGGTGCATTGAATCCTCCTCCTGTTTAAAGTCCCTCTGACTTGCTCTTCTGCCTCCAGGTAGAGAACCCTGATTTTAAAGGGCTTTGTGATTAAATTGCAACCACATGGATAACCTTCTTTTTGATTAACTCAAAACTAAATGCTTAGCAACCCTTAACTGTATCTATAAATTATCTTTCCCAATAGAACATAATCACAGTCCCTGAGATTATAGAGAAACCATGGGTGAGAGGGTCATTTTGGAATTCTGCCTACCACATGGGACATTTGCTTTACTTTTATAACAGAATTTAAAATTTTTGAATATCTCTTGAATGTAAGATTTTTCACATTTCTCTAATTTTTCTATGTATAGTTCTATTGGCTTTATGAACTCCATATTCTTCCTCTTTTTTTTTTCTTTTTTGTTTGGTATCTCACTTTCATGGTGTTTTGCTCTACCTCAAAGATTTGCTGGCTGTTTATTTTTGGTTTTGAGAATGTCTGTTAACAGGTGAGGGCCTGCCTATGTTGACTGCTAACAGTCCCTGGGAGCAACCCCTTCCAAGTCGGTGCAAATGTCCCAGCCACTGCGCCAGCCCCTGGTCCAGTGCCCTGTCAGCTAGGCCCGCAGGGAGGCAGGCTGTGGGGTCCCCGTGCTGAGCTGCTCCAAGTGGCTCAGGTGGTTATCCTCTGGCTCTCAAGCTCACCCCAACTTTCTCGACTTAAGCACATTCTTCTCTCGCTTACGACTTCTTCCAGGAGTGTTGGTCAATATAACCACCTCTACCTGCTTTCTAGATTCAGGAACTCTTCAATACGGCATTCTTTCTTGTGGTACTGTGATGGGCATTTATTCTGTCATTTCATGGGACTTTAAAAGGGTGAGAAGTTTATCTTCTTGATCTTACCACAGAACATTCACTTTGTAAAAAGTGTCCTGATATAGATAGAAGTACAAAGATGTATAAGACAAGACTGTTTGTTTTTGACGGGAAGAAATATTAACCACTTAATGAATTTACTCATCTAGTCGTACCTTCAGTAAAGGCATCTTCAATTTCTTCAAGTTACCACATGTGGTTCTTAGATAAAATGACAACCCCTATGGGCATCGTCCTGCCCTAACAGGGGCTACACACTGACGACGATATATAGAACCAGACAAGCATTTATGATCAGGCACAGGAAGTGTCACGACAGGCGGAGAGTGACCGGCTACGGGCTCACACTGCAGGCTAAAATGCTCTAATGTGGGGGAAATGGTTGTGAAAGAACCGCGCTCCTAGTCTAAGACCTGGAAAACCCAACTAGACACAAAGAAGGTCGGTCTGATAAAACTGATGTTCCAGGGAGGGGGGTTTCTCTCTGATCTGAAGCTCCATCCCTGGAGTTACATGAGTTTCTATGGATCAGCAGGTGTTCATTTCCAAATTACTGTAGTCTTCAGGCAGACATTCAATTAACCCTCAGATGAGAAGATAATTTTATTACCATTAGTTATGTGCCAAGAGCATACGATATGCAGGGTATCTATTTCTTCATAATAGTTCCTATGCAAAAAGTGAATCCATAAATCCTTTTAGTAAATTATTAAGTACATAGGAACAATTGTTTTACTTTTTTCTGTATAATGAAATTTTGTAAAACTATATGAATATTTTTGCTCATAAATATTGGGCACATGTGAACATAAGGAAAGGTAGAAAGAAAAAAGGGAACTTTACTCCTGAAAATTTCATCAGGCAGTAAGTTATATTTAATAGCTCTTTTGCTTCATGTTCACTTTCTGGAGAAAGTAAAATTTCTGAACATATTATAGAATTTCCAGTGAGAATCCCCATAGTTCCCAAAGGAATCAAATTACATCCTAACTATATCACGAAAAATATAAAATCACAATGTCTTGGTAATCTAAGGAAGGAAACACCTTTATAGAAAAATTTCATCAAGTAAAGGTTTTGTTTCCTTATTGAATCTGAGCTGTATTTAATCAGGACCTGAGTGGACTACCAAGATCCTTTTTTATTTTTTACAAGGAAAAAGGCCTCCAAAAATAGACTTCTGTTTCTCAGCACGCTCTAAATGACTGAGGTTTCAAATCTCAGCTAAGACTGTAGTTTCACAGATTAATGCCCGTGGGGACTGGGGGAATATTCCACATGACTGAAACAAAAATAACATTAATTTAACACAAATGATCAGCCTGTGTTTTCTGGATATTAAAAAAGAACATAATACGCCTGTTCTTTTTCAATAGTTTTATTGATGTATAATTGATACACGAAGAACTGCAGATATTTAATCTGTACAATTTGACAAGTTTGGACATATGCAAACATCCGTGTACTGTCACCATAGCTAGGTTCACAGACAAGTTCATAGCAGCTTCCTTGTTTCTCTTTGGTTTTTGTGTGTGTGTATGAAGAACATCTAACATGAGATTTGCCCTCTAAACAAATTTGGAAGTGAAGCAGGTCTGTTCTTTCATCTTTGTTTATAGAGAGAGAAGGTCCCTCTACATAATCCAAATCCTGCCAAGAATGCGACAGACAGCTGGGGCATCTCGTGATTACATTTCAGTGTCAAGTAAAACTTCGCTTCCTGTCACCTCCCTAAATACATACTGAAATGAAATTACAAGAATGCTCCTCAATGAACATACGGCTGAATGAACTCCGCAACAGAGATAGATTCGATATTGAGCTTTGCCTGGCAATGAACTGCAGGTTTAATTGCCAGAAGCAGTAGTACATCTGACCTTATTTTATGGCAATTATATTTATGAAACCAATTCAAATAGAAAATTATCCAAGTTACCTTTTTGAATGGCGAAATCACAAGAATAAACCATACATGTCTTCAAGATTTGACTTCACCTTGAAAAAAATGTACTGACAGTTCATAGATTTTTTTTTCAAATATAAGAAATATATGTGGTGAGGTAGGTATCAAATTCAGTGAGTGAAAAGCCATCTCACGCCTTTTGACAAGAAGAATATTATCTCTCAAAAGGATCAAAAAATTTCTATTCATGTGTAACAGTACAATAAACCATCACAAAGAGAATGACTTTTCAACTACATAATGCTTTTATTAGGGTTATTTTACCTATCTTAAGCCATTAATCGTAAGATGTGCTATTACTTTACTATATAGGCCATCATTAAGGGGAAAAATACTGCCAATTAAATGATGACTCACTGTTTTAATAATAGTCTTACTCGATGCTGAAATAGTCACATTAACTTTTCATCTTTTCCTGGGTTATGGCAACGGCACCTGCCCTAAGGTTAGCAGTTCTCATGCACATCTCAGTTTCAGATCAACACACACACACAGAGCTAAAGAGAAATAAAATGTGATGAAGAAATGTGTGCTGAGTTTCTTACTTTGTTTTGTCTGAAGGTCTTCCTAATTAATTTTGATTCTTACTTCCTAGAATTTGTTATGTGGTTTCAGAACCTTTCTCTCAAGCCCTGTATTTTTCATAATCCAAGTAAGCATTGAGGTGAGGAAGAAAACATTTCAAACACTTCATAGGCAGTGAAAGCTATTGGTTAGAAGTTTCTTATTTTTAAGTTTTGAGAATATAAGGAGTGTAATAGAATTTTAAGTAAGCATCACATTTAAAAAGATGCTGCCAGATTCGACTCATGGAGCCAACCGCCCCCTCTTTCTCCGAGGCCTCTGATAGCCTCCGCCGCCTCTTGTGGGTGACGTATCTGCCCCTCTCCCCCTAAGCCTAAGCCTTTCCTACTGATATAGTCCACCTGGGCTCCCATAGCGAAATGCTACGTACACGGGGTGGCTTACACAAAAGAAATGTATTTCCTGTGCTCTGGAAGTTGGAAGGCTCAGATTGAGGTCTGGCAGGGTTGGTTTCTGGCACAGGTTCTTTCTGGCTGCATGTGGCACCTGTGTGTGCCTTCTCTCTGTGTCCTCATTTGCCCTTTCCTGGGTGTGTGCGCATGGAGTGGGGCCAAGGGACCAGCCTCCTCTTATAAGGACACCAACCCTATGGGGTCATGACCCCACCCTTAAGTTTTCATTTAACCTGAATTACTTCCTTAGAGGCCCTATCTCCAGATGGGTCTATATGAGGGGTTAGGGGTTCAGCATATGAATTGGAATGGAGTGGCAGGTACAAAATTCAGTCCTCAGCATCACTTCTAGCTTAAAATTTTTACTTCTTGGGTAACTGCAATGTCACTTAATAGTGTTAAATTATTGTTAAATATTAATAGTGTTAATACCATCAATATTTAATAGAACTAATATTAAATATCCCTAATATTTATAAGTAAACTTTTCCCCAAAGCCAAATATTTCTCAGCCACTTCTGCGTAGGGGAAGTAGTGCTTTCATAGTTCAAGGTCAAATTGAAAGAGCCTTCACTCTAAGAACCCACATGACTGACAAGAACCACAAATGGGCCTTTGCTTCTCTTGTGGCTAAAACCATCCAAGACCTTCCCCTTTGCTAGAGCCCGAGCAGCCTGGGGACCTGGCTCTGAGAAACTCAGGGCAAGGAGAAGAGAAGAGTGCTTCTCCCTACAATCAGCTCAGTCCCAGAGGAAAAGGGAAGAGAAACAATCACCTTACAAGTACCAATTCTCCTTCCTGCCCCATATGTATCAGATCAAATGGTAAGAGCTTGGAAGTGACGCTGCTGCGGAGCGTCCTTCCACGTGGGAGGGAACATCAGAAGGGAGAAAAGTGCATTCTTTCCAACAAATCTTAAAACAGAGAACGCTGTTGTATTTGTAACATTTTGCTGCCAACTTAAAACAGAGGACAGAAACAAATTGCAATACCAGTATAACCAAATGAAGCAGTATCAAAGAAAGCGACTTCACTACCATAAAGTCTGCACACCACGGGACTGTTGTCTGATAAGCGTCTCAAACATTCCTGTTGCTGAGAGCATGCAGACCTTTTGTGCATACACACCCATTCTTTTAATTAAATGACTAATTTTCCTTTGGGCAAATCCCCTTTCCTCATAGTCTGACATCTCGGGGATGTCAATTAAAGTGACCAAGGTATGTCACATAAATCAAACGCCAAAGAGGCTCCCTGAGGGCGTTTGAATCTTGAGCAGAGCTCTGCAAGTAGAAAGCAGTCCTGGATTCTATCACCTGCTCTTGTTCTAGCTTTTTCCAAAGCTATGTTGTCTGGTTTCTGCTTTGATTCTTTATTTGGCAACTTTTAACTAATTTTTCAGTTAGTTTGTTTAAATGCCTCTAGTAATAGAAACCAATTATGTCATCTAATATTTATGTTTATATGTTAAAAATACTCTCCCTTCTCGTGAGCTGAAATGTGAGCTTTGTAGCGTCCTCCCTCGGTTCTACTTCCATCTCCTTAGAGATGTTAGAACAGATCCAGGTCGTCCATTTTGCCATTCTTTCCAATTATTGCACTCATCTTTCCATGTTAGAATACTTTCTTATATCACATGACTTATATCTTAGCATCCTTTTATAATACTTGCTGACTAATCTCACTACTCTGAAAGTGAAGTGTACACAATCAACTACATGTTTTGTGTGTACTCAAATGAACATGGAGGAAAATGAGGCCACTAACCATTCCAGGCCACAAGCCTCTCCTTCAGGGATCTTCTCCCCCAGGGGGAGAAGTTAAATCAGGTGAGATGTTGATTTTGAATACAATAATTTATTATTAATTCATGATTATATGTATATATAACTATTTCAAAGATCTACGGATACATGAAATAACTTCATATATTCACTTTCCAGTTGATTAAGTGAAATAACGTTCATAAAAAACTTTTTATGTTGGAATTTAACCAAAATACCAAAGAAAAGAATAAGAAATGGATGGGAGCAAAGTTGTAGTGGCATAAGAACTAGAAGAAATGAAAGGCAGAAATGATAATTAAGAAGTTTAATATAATGAGCTCTGTAAATCTGTACTTGCTATTTCTCTCATTTTCTTTAAAAGATACACTATTATATAAAGTAATAACACATTGTTGGTATTGTAATATATATGAATGTATATGTACAACAATATTAGCAGGAGTATCAAGTTAGTATAAACCTGAAGTAGGTGCTGAGGTTAAGGTGTATATGGCAAGCTGTAGAATACCACTGAGAAGAAAACTCAAAAAACATAGTAAAAAGTTATTAAAGAAACTAAAATTTACACTGGATTTACATTTGATGTTGTTCTATTAATTTTTCTTCATATTAGACAACATCTATTAGTCAAACTTCATTTTCATTTTTTTCCCTTGCTGCCTTTTATCAGTTATTCAGCACCTCTGAATTTTTTTTTTTTTTGGCTACCACACTTTTGAATTCTACAGTTTTTATTTTGTCTTTTTAAAACTATTTTTATTTCTCTATTGTTAAGTAACTCAAAAATACTTTAAATCAACGAAGAAACTATAATGGTGCTCAAAAACATTTGTTTTAATACAAAAGACACAGTATAGGAGGAACTGATGGAGGAACATAAAAATAGAACATATAAAAACATATATATTGTAATCTTTAGAACAGCCATTAAGTAAATAACTCGAAAACATAGTTAAAAAAAATCAACAGAGGAATTAAAATGGTGCATTTAGAAGTATTTATTTAAAACCAAATGAGATAGTAATGAAAGAAGTGAGAACTAAAAAAACAAGGAGAAATATAAAAACTAAATATCAGACTGGCAGATGTCAACCCAACCATAAGAATAATTACATTAAATGTGAATGGTTAAGCACTCTAATCAAAAAGCAGAGATTGTTAGACTGAATAAAAAGCTTGACTTTCCTATATGCTATCTGCAAAGATACACCTTATATTCAAAGACAGAAACAGATTGAAAAAACAGAAAGCTATATACACTAAAAAGAATCTCAATAAAATAACTGGAGTGGCTATATTAATATCACAGAGAGTAGACTTGTATTTCTTGAAATATTCCTAGAGATAAGGAGACATATCATAAAGATAAAAGAGTCGATATATTAAAAAGATATGACAATTATAAACATCAAAATACACATACCTAACACTCTCATAAGAATGACCAATGTCTTCACAACTAAATATTCCTCTCCTGGAGAGAGAATGAGATGAATTCTGCAATCTCTCTCCCCATATGGCTTTTGTACCATGAGCTCTTACAGTGAGAGAAAATATTTTCCTTTACTAAGAACTAATAAGTGTGATGTTGCAAACAACTTGCTAAGAAAAAGGAGACAGAAGTAACTAAGTGTTGAGACTGTGTCCCAAAGTTATAAGCATAAAGGAAGAAACAATTTCCACTTAGTGGATCTGAGAATGATTGGTTCACATGGGAACCAATTTATATGATTTATGTGGGATTTGGGGCCAATGGCTAAAACCCATTAAGTTTTGGGGATCACCCACAATCTTAACTCTCTCATTTTCAGTTGTCAGGGAGATTCACTCTGCTGAGACTGAGTTTGAACTGTACCACAATTATTGTACTTGCTGGGTTTTCTCAATACACCCCAGGGAATTTTTTCAGGAGTTTGTCAGTTTGCTTTTATACAAAGATACAGTATTAGAGGTCTATAAGCTATGTCACTTTGAGTGCTGCCTCCTTAGGAGAAATAATGTGCTTAACTGATATTTAACACCTGTTTCCATGATAACTAATATTATTAATTTATTCTAACTAGTTTGGGCTGACCATTAAAATTTCTTTTTTCTTTTTGAAATGATGTGGAGCACAGCACCTTGTCAGAAGTCTAGTTTGAGACCCCCAAAAGTAATCTTGTTGTTTGTTCCATTCTCTTGATAGAGAGCTAATTTTCTCAATAATGGCTGCAGTGGAAGTAACAAATATAAAAGCTTCATTTTCCCCATCCTTCTAAAAGCCTTTTAGCCTGCTTTGAAATCCCCAAAGAATATCTAGAAAAATACCTATCAACTGAAAAATGTCAAAGCTAATGCTCTGCTTCCAAATTAAAGCACAGGGGGAAAGCTTGCAAGGCAGTTGCTAACCTCTTTGGTGTCGCTGAAGAGTTCCTGCCAGTGCTAACCCGCTAGAGCACATCCCACTGCTGAGGCCACTGGCAGTCTGACCTCACTTCTCCACACAGTGTGTTCTTCCGTGCAAGTGGGTGTGGGAACTGGACACGCACTGAGCCTTTGCCCCTTGGAGCAAACCAGACCACTCTGGAAGTCACACTGGGGCTTCAGCCCAAACGCCACAGCTTATGTACGCCTTACAGGGCCGACATTTGAAGGAATTGGAAGGTTCTGAAGCACAAATCCAAAGTAAGGGCCCCAGTGTCCCAGGAACACTGATTCTGAAATGCCAGATTTCAAAGCTAAGTAAAATCGTGATCATCTAGATTCTCTCCACCTACAATCTTGCTTTATTTCCTAATTCCTCCCAGAGCTGCCTTACTCTTCTTTGGCATTTCTGGTCATGGAGGCCATGCATTCAGATGTTAAGAGTAGTTATGAGAGAGGAGCAAAAGGTAGGTGCCTATGAATTCTGCATTGCCGCAGCAGACTCGAAACAGTAATGTCATTGCAACTCTTACTCCCCTTGGTGGGTGAGTTTGGCCATGGGACAGTGTTGGCGCTCTGTCCAGAGAGCACTGGGTCTCTTATCTCTTTGAGTGTGTATGAGCATGGATGGTGAAGGCAGGAGGTTACCACATTTTGTGCTCTTATTTCCAAAATTCAGCACGTGCAATTATTTTCTAGAGAACTGCACTGAGGCTGAGAGCCTCCTCTGCCTGCTGGGGCAGATATCAGGACACACCTGGAAATTCATATCTCCCTCACCTCAGTTCAGTACAACACTGAGACCTAACTTCTATCCCAGAAAGCCCTTGCACCATCAGGCTGAAGCCACCTTCATAGGACTTTGCCTGAGAGGGTAACTTGCCTAGATCTTTCCATCTCAGACCCATCCCATCCTGCTTCCCCACACCTCTGTCAGTTTCCCATAAAGCCTTTTTAGTAAAAAAATCTCTCACCTGTCAATCCATGTCTCGGGGTCTGCTCCTGGGAATCTCAACCCAGCACACGGCCTGGCACTTTAGGATAGAGTCCCCTAACAAAAAGAGCAGAGGCTTTGGGTCAGGACTAGAGGGAGAGGAGAAGCGGTAATGCTTCAAATCGTGTAAAGCAAGGGTGCAGAGGACCGCTTGCTGTCACGGATCTCTGTCTTCACTGCCCTTTCCCTTCACTTCAGGACCACTGTGCCCCTAAACTCCCCTTCGGGTTCTGCTGTGGGAACACCATCAGTTGTCTCACCCTTTGCTCTCCTTCCATCGTATTTGTTCACTCTTCTGGTTCCCAGAACTTTGGACACTGTCCCTAATCTTGTAATGAGTCACCATAATTCCCCATTTGATTGGAAGTCCTAGCCCTTGGTGGTGTCCCTATATTCCATGCTGGGAACCGCTGGTGGTCCAGTCCCTGGGCCCCATTTTTTGGCGTCAGCTGCTCCAGTCCTTTCCCAGACCCCCGTTCTGTGGGAATTGCTGGTGGTGCACACGGCATTCTCTCGGTCCCTCCGTGGTGACCTCCTTAGGTTATTGCTGGTATGCTAAGGTTCATGATTGCTAATGGAATCGTGCAAGCCAAAAAGTTGCAACACCTGGTGGGTGCAGGCTGAGTGCTTCAGGGCTGTGAGAGTCTTGTTACCTGACTCCAATATGCTCATGGTAGGGGCCGGTGGTCACAGGGCAGGTAACCCGGCACCAGGTCACCTGCCCACCTCAAGAAAACATCCACGCAGTGAGGTTCACTGTAAAACACGAAACAATCTCCAACGCAGTGGTACTACCCCTGTGGGGATTAGTTTGGCTTTCAGAGAGCCAAAGGTTTAGTTAAAAAAAAAAAGAAAAGAAAAAAGAATGCCATCCTCAAATTGCAAAAAGTTGCAAGTGTCACATTCCAGCACCTGTTTACTTCATGCCTAAGTATTATGGCCCCAAAAGCTGCACAGATCTACAATGGTAAAATCTTACTAAAAATAACCCAGAATTATTATAACCATCCTGGGGAACATTCCAATTAAACAAGACTGTTCATGTAAAAAGTGCCTTGGAAAGCAAGAGCTTCCAAATTAAATGAAATTGGATACCTATTTTATTTGGTATGTAGAAGCATTGAAAAGGCTTCAAGATTCTAACATTGCTTCATTAAAAAATGTCCTGCAAAAAGCTAATGAAAAATTAAAGACACAAGACTCACCTAAAACAAGTAATTAAGAATGATGCGACTCCCACAGCGCCCATCTATCCCCCTTTACCTGAGTCCCCATGTTCTGATTCTCTATCTGAATTGCCTTTCTACTTTGAAGAGACTATTAAACAGTTACCTTTTAGAATAAAACTGCCTGATATTGAAGGTATCTTTCACTCCACGGTCAAAGTCCTAACTAAGGGCCATCGTTAAGGAATTTCCTAAACCCAGAGAGGATCCCTCTATGTTTTTGAAAACTTATTTAGAGTCGTTGTCAGGGCCAGAGACCCAGGGATGCCAGATCTTTAATAGCTTGTGCACTTGGTAGGACCTGGTGAAGCCCCGAAAATAGATGTGGGTGGCAGAACGGTTTAACCCCAAAGACGATATCTGAGATCCTTGGTCTTCTACATGGTCCCCCATGGGCCAGAAAAAGCTCACAAAATAACAGCTGATCATTTAAAAAACATTCGTAAAGTCTTCCCTGCCCACACTGGCATTATCCAAACATGTAAACAAAAGATATGTGAATCCGTTGAGGCCCTAGGACCTCTCAGGAAACTCTCTTCCTATGGCATTCCAGCTTCCGTACAAGAAATGAGGCCACGCAACCCACTCTAGCTGCTCTATTTGCAAATGGATTATCTCTTGAGATTATCAGATTGTTAAAAAGGCAGAAAATAGGATGGGAGGCCACTGGTGGGACTGGATTCATCACCATAGCTGAGCATTTTGGAAGGACTTCGGAGTAAGACCCAAACAAATGTGCACCAAACTTTCAGCCTCACAGCTAAAATAGCTTCAAGGTCATGCTCCCAAAACAAGTCGTTTTCACTGAACCCTCCTAGGGGCCCATGTCTCATTTGTAATCAACTAGGGAACTGGAAAAAAAAATTGTCCTCAAAGGTTCTATGAAAAATCCTCAGCAGCAACTGAAATGCCCTTCATCTACCCCCAAAATGAGGGTCCCCACGTGGACCCCCAGAGGTGATGGGGCTCTGAGGGATTCTTTGGTAAACTATTCCCTTAAACAGTCAAGGCGAAATTTAAATTGATGAGAAATCTTGTCAAATTCTGGTAGATACTAGAGCTACATACACTCTCTACTTTAAACCGAACTCTTCCCTTAACAGCAATCCCTCAAGTAAAGAAGTTTCCACTGAGGGGTGGGAAGATGCTGTCTGATAACATTCAGAGGAATTCCCGTTTCCACCAGTACGAATGGCTCAGGGACCTTTTCCTGAGAAATGTTCATTTTTGCTCTGTGAAACAGCTCCAGTGAGTCTATTAGGTAAAAACTTTCTTTCCAAATCACAAAAGGCTAACTCGTTTTGCCTCCAAAGATCTCACCTTAGAATTTTCTGACCAACTGAACTTGATGTTTTATGTTCCTTACACTCCGGAGGAAGAATTCCAACAGAAGGTCCCTCATTTACCGACATGCACAAAAACATGTGATTATTTCTAGCACTGACTTTGGGAGTATAAAAGGTGCAGAGCCTATGAAAAATCAGAGAGATGTGACTGAACTTCTTCCCAAATTGCCTCAACTTCCATTAAAGCCTAAGGCCATACAAGACCTCACACCAACAGCAGATGGCCTGACCACCCAGCAGCTGACTGTGCCTTTACTAGCCCCCTTCCCATGCCCATCTCCACCACCCAGAAACCTAGGCAAGGCTGGCCATTTGTCCAGGACTTGAGAGTGAGTAACAAGACAGTAACTACTCCCCATTTTTGCAGTTCCATATCTGAACACCGTTTTGTCACAAGGTCCACCAGACTCAAAATGGTTCACTGTTGTAGACCTTTGCTCAGCCTTCACAGCATCCCTACAGACCCCAACAACCAAGATCTGTTTGCCTTTCCTGGAAACCATCAACCATCTACCTGGACAGTCATGCCACCAACCATCTACCTGGACAGTCATGCCATTGACCATCTACCTGAACAGTCATGCCATCAACCATCTACCTGGACAGTCATGCCAACCATCTACCTGGATAGTCATGCCATCGACCACCTACCTGGACAGTCATGCCATCAACTATCTACCTGGACAGTCATGCCATCAACCATCTACCTGGACAGTTATGCCAACCATCTACCTGGACAGTAATGCCATCAACCATCTACCTGGAACCATCTACCTGGACAGTCATGCCATCAACCATCTACCTGGACAGTCATGCCGTCAACCATCTACCTGGACAGCCATGCCGTCGACCGTCTACCTGGACAGTCATGCCGTCGACCGTCTACCTGGACAGTCATGCCTCAAGCGTTCACTAATGCACTCTCTCATCTCTCACACCTACTGTACCGGGATTTAAGCACCCTTGTTGCTGGAAAATGGACCCTTTTACAGCATATGACTTCTCACAGAGCTTGAGTCCATCAAAGAGCTATTCATTTGCTACAACAGCCGGCTGAGAAAAGACTAAGTCTCTCAGGAAAAATCACAATTATCTCTCGGCACTTTTCATTACCTAGGTCATAATCTAAACATGGACAGAATCCAGGTACTCTGAAAAGAACTGTTAATTAAAGAATTTCCTAGGCCCATAACTAAGCATGTGGATTCCTAGGCCTGATGGCCATTGCAGACTGGGTTCCTAATTTTTCTCTTTGGCTTCCTCACTTTATGAATGTGATACAGGGCAGGACAGGCGGTCTTGATTGATATGTTCCCAGAGGGAAGCCACTATCCTAGGGAGGAACTGGATCAATAAAATTCTTGTGTTAAGGTTATTCTGCAGAGTTAGCTGGAGGACTGATAATAGAGGAGAGGAGGCATGGCGTCTCTCACTGGGAGATAAGCATCTCGACCACTTGACAACCATAACCCTGGTCCTTTGTCACGTTCCCCAAAAAAATCCATAAAAGAGGGAACTCTAAACCCTGAGGTGCGCCTCCTCTCTGAGGCGTCCACACTTCTTCTCTCTTTAAGTGTGTAACTTTAAATAAAGCTTTCTCACAGCTCAACTTAACTGCGTTTCATCTCTCTGCACTTTTCCAGTGGTAAGCGTCTTTGTTTCTTTGGAATTTCATTTTATTTCCAAGTCTCCACTTCATCTCCAGTTTATTTCTTATAAGTGGGGCTGGAGGGCTGCTGAGAGCTCAGATTTGAGCCGTTGAGTTCCCGTCCCTGGGTGACCCTGGCTTCAGGAGCTGGCGAGGGAGACTTCCCTGTGCCTCGCAGGTCAGCAAGCTCCCGCCCCCTCCCTCTGCACTTTCCTGCCTTCAGCTGCCTAAGAGGCCACCGCCATTCACTACTACTCTTACTCTAACGAATTCCTTCTTTACCTACACTCTTCTGACCTGCTCAAGAATTCTTTCTCTTTCAGAGTCAAGAACCCACCTCCCCCGTCCAGACTGAAGTTTCACCTGGAGCACAGGGAGAGACCTCCCAGATGCAGCTACCTGGCAACAGATACACTACAACTACAGTCCCTGAATTTACTTGGGAAGATAAACAGGAGCAGGCCTTTTGTAAAACCAGAACCAGTGCTACAGGAACCACCTGCCCTAAGGCTACCTAACTATTCAGAAGCTCTTACCTTATCTGAGCATGAAAGAAAGGTCAAGTCTGGGGTGTGCTTACACTAGAGTGTGGACAAAACCTCGGCCTGTTGCCTGTTGCAGTGAACAATGAGGTTCAGTTGCTGTGTCTCTCTCCACCTTAAGGCTACAGCCGCTCCGGCAAAGCTGGAGAAGCCAAGCAGGGAAGGACATTTCTTTACAAACCCTACACACTGTCCAAAGTCTTCTTCACTCTGGACCAGCTGAACATTTCTGTGCAAGCCGACCGACCTCATATGAGACTCTTTTGCTTTTACCACCTAATCTACATCTTCAGCATCATAACATTGTTAATTCTGTTCCTTTACTACCCCTCCCTGACGAAGGTGAGCCCCATGACTGGGAAGCAGGAATGTCCCCTTTCAAGACACTGCACGCTGATTTATGAGGCCCCCCCTTCTACTCATCCTGACCTAATTTTGTTTGTTGGCAGGCCTTCTCTTTCTTTCTCTTATTCTCGTTTGGCCTGGAAATACATTGCCATCATCATACGTAAGGCCCAGGCCAAGGCAGGTAACAATTTGGATGACTGGGTTTGTCATAATAACTGCAATCTGTTCATGATGCTAGAGGCCTCCTGGTCTCCCCTGTGACTGATTTTCTTCTGTTCCCAATATCACTATAAACTACAATTGACTCCCCTTAGAAGTCACTTACAGAGTTCAACTTTTATAGCCAGGATACCCAGTACCTTGTTTTACCTGTGTCTGGGTATAAGTGCACTCCCCCAGTTAGAGACAAATACCTGCACAAGTCCTGATACATTTGCACCCCCGTTCCTATGATTACCTGAGTCAGATCTGCCCCACTCATGAAAAATCTTACCAGCAGCACCTATCTTTGCAAGGAAATTAGAACAATTTTTTATTTCAGGCTAAGAGATTGACTTGCAGAATGTGCTAAAAAGCTGACCCACCCCCAGTTTGAACAGGCAAATGCAGCAGTCCCATGAGGGGGTCATTAGCAGAGCCAGGTGGGGAGTGGCTGGCCCCTGACAGGATTCATCTTTGTCTGCCATGGTTTTTCTTCTCCTGGGGCCTGTGAATGCCTAGATGGCTGGCACATCACTGCCTCTTAGGTTATCTAACTGTCCCCTGCCTGTTCACCAGCGGAGAGGACAATGAACAAATACAGGGCAAGAGTAAATATATAACACACAAGCGACTGCCAGGGGCTTTAAAAGTGGCTTTACAGCTACAGCAACATGTGTCCTTGGTATAACCTGGGCCAAAATGCACCTGTAAGGAAGGGAAGGGGATAGAAGAGAGTACACAGCTCCCAGTGGGCTGGTGCCAAGGATGAGTGGAAGGAAAGGTCTTTAAGAGTTGCTGAACCATCCACAATGTCAACAGTCATGACACAGAAGGGAGCGTGCTATTTGCATGTCAGCATGCCTGCCTCTCTGTCGTTTCTGAGGCAGTTAAAGGCACTGATGCAGGGAGGTGAGAATGAGCCCACTCGCCTCCCCTGAGGGACAGCACAGCACAGCTGGTTTGCAGGAGTGTTATTTTAGTCTTTGAATGAAACCAGTTTATGGTAATATACATCTAGACCGTTAAAGTGTTTTAAATGATCAATTACAGAGCCTAGGACTCTGAATTTAATGGACTGTTACTGTAGGTTTCTTAAAGGAGGATTTTCACTTTGTTATAATCTGTCTCTAATTTCAAAATAAAGGAAACTCCTGGAAATTGCTATCAAACTTTTAAAGCATTGCCTGCTATGGAGATATGTGCTTCTAAAGCAGAGTCTCCGTGCCTGTTGAACCAGTCAGCCTCATCATATTACCATTAACCCTGCACGTTGATTAAATACTAATGCGACCTCAAGGCAATTTCAACTAAAGGGTTTTTTTTTTCTTTCTTTCTCTAGGCCTCATGCCTCCAAAGCTATTAAGCTGCTCTACTCTTCAGCTAATTATCTGAAATGGTATTAATCTGAAGCTAAAACTCATAGAACTTCTTCAAAGCTATTCTACAAATGACAACGGAGTTGAAGTTAAAAATATAATTAAGAGATTGAAGGAAGAGATTATAATGGTTAATTTCCAAACTGCTAGACCCTAACATGCATGCCATGCTCTCTGTCTGATCTTTTCTTGTGCCCCCAATTCACTTTTAAATGGTGAACTCAGTCTCCTGCAAAAAAATTGGGAAATAGTCACCATTAAAAAACAAATAAATTGCTTTCATATGTGAAGCTGATATTTTTAGCATTTTGGTTACAAAATCTACATGACCTATAATCTATGTTATTACCTTCCTAGAGGAACCCTCACCCCACTCTCCTTACCACACTGAAATCGAATGGTGTCCTCTGGAGACATGACATTCTAGTGGCCCTGATCCGTCATTGTCACTCTCCACAGGACCTGAGCCTCAGGGGATGCAAAGTCAAATAAGACAGACATGGCTTGTGTCCACCTGACTCGGAAAGAGATAAGGATTCAAAATCGTCAAAGATTCTATTTAGCTCAGAAAAAGACATGAAGAACCGGAAACGGGGTGTTTCTATGAACTATATGACAGGCATGTCATTTAAAGACTAATTAATAGTGACTTTATATTGCTGACAGCACAACTTTTTAACACAGTAAGTGGTCTGTAATGAAGGAAACCAAGCTCCAGGGATCTAGCTTGGGTGGCTACTTGTGTGCATGGAAACTTTAAATATTTTAACAGCCATCCATATCAGGAAGTGCTTCCAGAAGAAATAATAATCTTACAGATGAAGGGGGCTTCACTCATATCATCCTAGCCTCACCATGTTAACTGAGTGAGAAAGTGGCTTCTCTGTCTTGTATGGCATTTGCCCCCATTGCTGCCTCAACCTTTGGGTCAAAAGGAAAAAAAAAAAAAAGGGCTTCTGCTCAGTCCCGCAGCCCCGCACACAGGCTTGTTGATCATCAAGAGAAATTTCACTTACATTTGAGATTTTGGCAAAATAGCTTCTTACCCAAAGCCTGCCTCCTCCAGGAGATAGGGGAGCATGCATGAAAGTAAAGGTTGTCCTGTCAGAGTCTCAGGAACATCGGGACCAGACCTGGGTCTACCAGAGTCGACTGACCAAGGACACAGGTTCGGTTCTCAGCTCTCCTGGGACCCTCTTCGGTGCCCAGATGTCTACAGCCTCTGTCTCCCCTAACCTGCTCTTCCTCCCGCTACCCCTTCCCCTGCATAAAAGAAACTTACAATCAACTGTAAGTCAAGATGGTGCTTTAGGATATGAGTCCCCCATCTTCTCTGTCTTCTGACTTTCCAAATAAATTCACTTTCCTGGCCCCAACATCTTGTCTCTCTACTTATTGGCGTGCCGTGTGGTGAATGACAAGAGCTTGACCTTGGTAACAATACTACGAGACAGTGGTCATTAAGTTCTAATCGCTACCTAATCCGCTACTAGCACAGTCGTCTTGACCTAAAGAAAAAGGAAAAGAAATGAAATCAGATGGAATTTTTTCTCTCAAAGATATTTTAGAACAGCAGAATTGGTGATCTTATTCTAGTCTAAAACAGACAAAATCTTAATTTCAATACACTGGTACAAATTCTGCTTCTCTGTTTATTTTTACTCAAAAAAAAAAAAGCTTGTTTACTTCCACAGAGACATGGTTTCAGTGCATTGACTAGACCTCCGTAAGTCAACCATTCCTTTTTCAAAGCTTCACTCAGCGTTAATTGATGGGTGAGGACTAAGAGAGAGCTGCTTGCATTCAGTCCTGGACTCTGTACCTTGTTTTAAGGGTGACACTGAACAATGGATTTGACCTTAATACACTTATTTTTCTCATTCATAACATGAAGGAAACAAGATGTACACCATCAGTACAAAAAAAAATAATGCTGAGAAAATGTATTTGCTACAGTGTAATCTTCTGACAGTCCTCCTGTGCCCTCTATTCCAATTATATTAATTCTTCTCATGTTCCAGAATGCACCATTCTTTTCATTCCTGGTTTGGTTTGCTTTTCTATTGCATTGTCTAAAATGCACTTGTTTCCTACTGTAACTCTTATTTCACATTGAAGTTCTGAGTTACCCATCATCTCTGTTGTAAGACTGTCACTGCCTCTACCTCCTCTCCCATTCGCCGAGCAGGTAGACTTGCCCTGTGCACTGTTATGCTTCCTTACTGTGTGGGGTTTCTGCCATAATGAGCAAAAATTTGTGTTCCACTTTTGATCACATTTTTGTTTCCTTCACTAAATATAAATGTTTAAAGCCCTAGAAATACTTCATATTCATAAACTCTTTCCAAGAAAGTGCCTGAAATATAATTAATATGCAGCACATGTTGAAAAAGTGACAGCCTGAATAAATGCATATTTCATGCATTAATATCGTTGTTATGGGTGTTATCAGGAATGTACAAGATCCAGTGAATGCTCGGAGAGCTTACTCTGTGCCGTTATCAGACTAGGAACTTCATAACTCTCTATTCTATAACCCACCGAGATCTGCATTTGTAGGCAAGAAACCAACACTTGAAAATTAGAAATAACTTTCCTAAAACCATGGCAAAACTGGAAATGAAGACTGCCGTGATTTAAGTTTCTCTCTCTGTCTTCTCGGTCTCCCTCTAAATATATCTCCATCTCCGACTCTCCCTCTTTCCCTGACAGAGAGAAAGAGAAAGGCTATGCACACACACAGATGCACACGCGCGTGCACACACACACAGCCGGTTTTTGGGAGACCTGTGGGCTGAGTGTGGTTATTATACTTGTAAAGGGTTGTAAACGCACACACACACACACACACACACAAATGAATATATGACAGGGATTAAATGCGGCCCACAAACCCTAAGATATTTACTTCTGGTGCTTTAGAGAAAAAATTTGCTAACCCATGGTATATTACATTGATCTCATCATGTTAACAGAGTCTAGCACGCAGGAAGTGACAGTAGCTTGGATGACTTATAACCGGATCTTAGGAAACCCCAATTATTTTTTATAATAGGCTGCAAGAAAATCCATCTAAAATTGGTCCCCACTTGGAGATATTTTCTTTATTATATTGAATAGTAAATAGACCTGCTCTTTGTTCAGGAGGAGGGTGCTATTTCCATCTTCCAAGGCTTCTTGCAATATATATATCTTGGAAGAAATAGTTCAGAACAAACACTCTTAGTGCCTATATGTAGCTGTGCAAAAATGCAAGTGATCTGAGAGAATTGTCTCCCAAATCTAGTTAATACAAAAATATCTTATATTACACTGGACTCTCTGTCTGCATTCTGGCCATAACAGCCCTTCCATGCCACTAATACCTGTAGGAAAAAATTGATTTTGATGCTGGTCACGGTGACTAATAATAAATTGTCCCCCACTTTCCAATATTTAATTTTTTCTTGTCCTTTTGCAGAGCCTAGAATTTCTACAACACTATTAAGAACACTAAGGATTTTTTGTTGTTGTTCCTAACTGTGGTTGGAAGGTCCCTAGTGTTTATTTCCTGAGTATATTTACCATTGATTTTAATGATATACTTTCCCAAAATCTTTCTTTGGACTCCATTGTCTATCACTGTTAATTGATAAATTAATACCCAATATATGACATTTCTAACATTTTAGATTCACAATCTTTGAAATACTTTAATTAAATGATACCTCTTCAATCTTTCAAGCCATTTTCTGTATTCCATTCTGCCCATCGATTTCCAGCTATCTCATGAAATAATTTTGTAAATATAGGGTGATGGTTATTTGTATGTATCAACTTGACTGAGCCAGGGGATGCCTGGATAGCCGGTTAGACATTCTTGCAGGATGTGTCTGTGAGAGTGTTTCTGGAAAAAGATTAGCATTTGAATTGGTGGACTGGATAAAGTAGACGGCCCTCCCCAGTGTGGGCGGGCATTACACAAGCCGTTAGGGTGTGATCAGAACAGGAAGGTGGGAGGAAGCTGGATTCGCTTTCTGCCTCCCTGTTGAGCTGGGACGTCAACCTTCCACCCCTCTCCTGGTTTTCAGGCGTCCAGGCTGACGAGAATCTACACCGTTGGTGCTCTGGCAGCCGGACCTTCAAACTGTGCCCCCAGCTTTCCCGGATCTCCAGCTTGCAGACAAAGGTTACGGGACTTCTCAGCCTCTATAATCATGTGAGCCAATACCTTATGATAGATCTTTTTATATATATAAATACGTGTCTCCTGTTGGTCCTATTTCTCTGAAGAGTCCTGGCTATTATATACAAGATGCCATTACTACTAAGAAGAAGAAGAAGAAGAAGAAATAATAACAATTTACATTTATTGTTGATTTCCTGTGAGGCAGGCGTGATTTACAGACACTATCCCCTTGGTGATTAACTCTGTGGAGTAGAACATGAGCTTCATGGGAAAATGGGTTGTATCCAACCGACTCACTATTGTGTGTCCAGTGAATAGTGTGCACCTTGCTCCCATGTTTTGCTCTATTAGATATTTATTGAATAAATGATGTATTATTAAGCTATTTAAAGATGAAGAAATAGAGGCACAAATATGTTATATAACTTGCTGAAAGCCACTTACTAAGAAGCAAATCTGTAATTCAAAGCAAAGTATTTCTGATTCCATATTCTACTCTTGAATACTATGATAAATATTTTTCTCCCATCTTACCTCCTTTCTGTTTCCTAAGACAATAAATCCACTTTACCCTACATTTCCTTCTCTATCTAACCATGATCTCACTGCTTCATTTATTCTCACCATGAAATATTCACTCTTTGTCTAGTGAATGTTTATAGGATTAATGAAGAACTGAATGAACAGAGACCTCTAAGAAGGCACAATAATCTGACTCCACATTAAGACAAATAAGATATGAACTATTTCATATGCTAGTAAATAATTAATTAATCATTATGCTTAATGCTTTAAATGTATCAGAGTAGAACAGAATGGAAAGCATGATAGTGAAATGTGCAAACCAGGAAAGATAAAGTGGAAAGATGTCACCATGTGAGCTGACTTACCAGTTTGCAGAGAGAGTGCAAATAATTTTATAAATAACATTAGGGATTTTCGCTGTACAGGATAATTCTTCAAGAAAATTCAGGAATTTTGGCTGCAATGCTTTTTGTACACAGAATATGGTGTTCATCAGACAGTCCAGTAAATTTTAAATGGCCAGCATACTCACATATTTAGCATCTCATGCCACATAAGGATTATATTTATGATGAGATTGCCTTAAATATTTGAATCCATAACAGTGTTCAAGGGAGCAAAATACACCCGTATCATATGTATGATGATAAACTTTGTTTCAATACCCAGGTATACAAATACTAATCTAGAGATTATCCAAGACTAGCTGGGTGGGCTAGATTCAATCAGTTGACAGGCTGAAGCTTTCCGTAGAAGAAATTCCACCTACAGCGAGCAACTCCATTCCCCTAGCCCAAGAGTTCCAGCCTGCCCTCCCCGGAGGCCTACCCTGTAGAGTTCAGACTTACTATGCCTGCCCCTGCAATCTCATAAGTCTATCCTTTGCAATAAATCTCTTAAAGTAAACATCCTACAGCTTCTGTTTCTTTGCTAGAACCCTGACTGATACAATGCCATTTGCTTTTGTGATAAAAATGGTGGAGTGGTGCACGCATGTGTGTGTGTGTGTGTGCATGCATGTATCCTGATTCACAAACATAATGCTTGTCATCCTGAAAAGTTATTAACCAAGCTTTTCTGTTTTGTGAAGTTCAGGGCTGGTCTATGAGTTAGAGTAAATATAAGTTTAGTCTTCTTATCTCCATAATACACACAAGTTAAGGGTTTGTCAATATGCCAGTAGAGTCTTTTGAACATTTATCAGTAAGCATCGGCAGTTTTGACAGTCTGACTACTTGCTGAATACTAAATGCAGAAGCACTAGGTTGTCATTTTTAGACAGGTTATTACTTCTAAGTGATTATGATTTAAGATAACTTCTTCCATATACTGAATTCAGACTCAGTACCATCTGAATTGTGAAGTGCCTTGATGTAAATTTTATCTGTATGCAGTATATGTAATATTAATGCTTTTAATAAGTAGATCTTTGCATTCAAATGATTTTTTATTATTCTTAATACATCAAGGTATGAGATATACTATAGTCTGTTTATATTGATGTCATACTAATACTTTAGCATGCCAAATGGAAATTGTACAGAATTTTATGTCACTTAAACATAAAATATATTTCTTAAATTATTTCTCCAAAATCCATTTCAAGGGTCATTACAAATCAAAATTCAAATAATATCAAGATTTTTCAATAATCAGGGGATACAGATTTTTTTCTTTCTTTGATCTAAGAGTAGAAAAAGCTTACAGCAAATTTTATTGAAAAGGTTGCAGAAAAAATAGACAAGAGAACTGAAGACACATACACAAACATACATAGGATAGAACTACTTCTACATCATTACATATGCATCGGCTTGATTCACCCTTGTTATGAGTTTGTACTCTTAAGCGAAAGATGAGAATAAACTCATCAGCTAGTGAAAAAGTGCATTTGCATGATATCAAATCTTATAACTCATTAGGGTTTTTCTAATCAACTCATCTGAATGAGATATGATGGGGACGGGGATGATGATGAAAATGAAGATTAGGAAAGCAATGACTATTTTTGCATAGTAAGGCTGGTCTATAAGAGTAGAGTCCAATTAGGTGGAACGGAAACATTTACCCCACGTGATTTATTCATCTACCCAGCTGCATGCTGTTGATGGGAACCAGGAATGCCAATTTTATTGTTTGTTCACAATTTTAGGACTGCTTCTGATGACAAGAGCCCCAATCTGACTTTTGCCCAAGCAAGCTAGGATGGAATGTACTCATGGAAGCTGTGAAAAAGCTTTGGAGGGTTCTCAGTATAATTCATAACTAAATTAATTTATGAATAATCAGTAACTGAAACCAGGAATCCACAAAATACTAAGTATTTGCCATAGGGAATTATAAATATAATCCACATCGTAATAATTATTTAGATTCTAATTCTACATTATGTCTTAATAAATTTTAAGATAAATTGAATAAACAGAAACAGTGAAGTTTTTCTTTTCCTTTTTTAAAAGCATAGCCATGTTTGCATAATTATCTCTGGCCCCTAATAAAAGGAAGAAATGAATTCAGCAACTTGCTTGAGTAGATGGGTAATGGGATGGCAGACTGTGTGAGAAGGAAAAAGAGGTGAAGTGGGCTTCCAGCTGCTCGGTCCAGAGATAGTAGATAGATATGCCATTATATTCAGAAGGGCAGTGAGGGCTTTGCTCCATTTTCACTCTATGTTTGTGATAATAATAAGAGAATTAATGCAGGGGAAAAACAACCTTATTAAGTGAAGGTCCAACTTTTAGAAGAGTGCACACCTGAATTCCAGGCAAGGGCAGAGCGAATGTTCCCTGGGACAGGGTGCAGAGCACATACCTCTACCAGCTGAACAGTTCACGGCAGGAGCACAGATCACAGAGCATTCTCAGGGGCCTAACGGGAAGTTTAGTTTCATTCCTGAAATAACTTATGTGTAAAAGACGGTGGTGTTTTAGGAAAAAGATGTATGTCAAATCAAAACATTGGGGTTTAATTCTCATTAAAACACGTATTTGCTGTGGGACATTAGCCAAGGCGAGCCCTAAATCTATTGGCAATCTTGTCCAGTAACAAATGGTGGAGAGCAACTATGAAATTCTAATCACACCAGGTCCTCATGCAATGACGTGGCTGGGAAGAGACTAAATACTTTACTAGCAGGAAAATAAAGGCATTAAAAAAAAAGAGTTGAAATTACATTTCCCAGCCTAGTCAAAGCAGAGAATTGGTTTGCTCTTAAAGTCATTACACAAATTTCTAACTTTAACTTCCTCTTTCCTTACAAATGATTCACTTACTCCACAACTAATGCATATTTTAAATAGAAAAATGGAACATACAGAAAAAAGTAAATTCACAAGAAATCCTAACATGCAGATATTTATTTTTACATATGTGTGCATATGTATTTGTGAATTTATACAGACAGCGAAGTGTTGATTCGTAATATATTTACTATTTCCCTACTTTTAAATATTTTATTTATTTATAATAATATAATAATCTTTTATGTATAATATATAACATTTTATAATTTTAATTATATAGTTTTCACAATGTTGCAACTGAAAAAAAGTATTTTATTGTGTAATATATTTTTTATATATGAAAGATATAATGTAAGAATAGTATAAGGAATAATAATGAAGCAAATGCCCATATGCCTATCATTCAGCTTAAAAATGGGAACATTTTCTGTATCTATTAACTGATAAATGGTAGAACAAACTCGTTCCAAATATTTTCTTGCCTTCAGAAATATATGGTTCATTCCTTGCATTTCATATGTATTTGAGAAGTTTGTCATATTTTATGAAAATAACTCCATTCAAATCATGTTGGAAATAATTTGGTATGAAAACTTTATAATATTGAGCCTTCTTACCTAAAATGTCACATATATGTCCATATTTTCTGTTTGAAATTTTGAAAAAAGTTTTAGTAAAGGTTCTGTACATCTTCTAAGATTGATTGTTATGTGTAGCTACTGTAAATGAATTTCCTTTAATTAAACATTTTATTTGGAGGTGATCATTGACTCACCTACTGTAATAATACAAAGACTCTCTGGAACCTTTACCCAGTTATCCCCAATGGGAATGTCCCACGAAACTATAATACAGTATTGAGACAGGGACCATGGGTGTAGTCAGAGTAGGGGGAGGGCCTCCGGAAAAAGCAAGGCAGGATATTTGCAGTCAGAGCAATGTAACTACATGCAAGGAAACCCCCTACCAAAACTCTGTGTTAAACATTAAGCTCCAGGGTCATTCTTCAGTAAGATCAGTGGGTGTTCCCCAGATAAAGAAGAGTACCCCATGTTGTTATTATGCTAATCACTTGTAAGATTCACTTTAGCATGCTAAAAGGCCCAGGCCTATGTGCTGTCTTTCCTCTTTCAGATCTGATGGGGTGGTTTTGCAAACTGGGCAACTAATTTAGCAGCAGACCCAGCTGTAAACAACATATTAAAAGACAGCAAAGATTCCACCTTAAAGATAAGATCGCATTTTAACACCCAGGAAGTTTGGGAAGCAGGATTCTTAACTTACTTTTTAGCAAACAGACAATACCTCAGCCCACCTTGGGGGCTGGGCAGGCCGCCTTTTGATATGCCCCTAGACCAAGACGCCAGTATCCCAGAAAGAGAGATCAGGTGAGAAACTTTTTGTGTTAAGTTAATTCTGGGTGTTCAGACACCACTTAGCAGGTCTGCACCCCTAAACTTTTTTTTAATGTTCTCGAAAAATCCTCATCTGCCTATAAAACCCCTAGACAATGCAGCACACCGGACTCTCTTGTCTCCTCCTGGCGTGACCCGGCAGCTCTGTCCTTTCACTTTGTTTCTAAATAAAAGCCTGTACCTTGCTCTCCTACCTTGACTGTTTGCTAAGCTCATTCTTCGGCTTCGTGAACAAGAACCCCGGCATCAGTATCATGACCAGGACATTGGCACTGATTAAGTCAAAAAGAAGAATGGTTATATAGCATAAATCTCCACATCACCCCTTCCCAGAACATCCAGCTCATATCCCACAGTCTCTAGCTTCTGCCAACCGCTAACACATTCCCTGTTTTTATAATTTTGCCATTTCAAGAATATTATATAAATAGATTCATACAGTATGCAAAATTTGGAAGTTAAATTTTTTTTGTCAGTATAATTCATCCAATTTATTGCAGCCATATCAGTATGTTTCCTTTACTGCCGAGTAGGATTCCAGGACAGGGACGCACCACAGTCTGCTAACCCATTCACACCGAAGGGCAACTGAGCTCTTCTCAGTTTTTGACTGTCATGAATAAAGCTGATATGAAGGCCCATATATGGGTTTCTGTGTGTGTAAGTCTGCATTTCTATGGGATAAATTCTCAAAAGTTCAATGCTGGTGATACAGTATTTGTATATTTAGTTTTATAAGACACTGCCGAACTTCTCCGGTGACTGTAGCAATTTACATTCCCGGCTACAGTGTTTGAGTGAATCCAGTTTCTCTGCATCCTCACCGGCATTTGGTGATGATATTACTTTTTATTGTAGCCATTCTGATAGGGATAGAGCGATAGCACATTGTCGTTTTAATCACCTATTGACTAATAAAGGTGAATATCTTTTCATGTGTTTATTAATCATCTGCATATCTCTTCCCTGAAATGTCTCTTCTTATCTCCTGCCTATTTTATAAATGGATTGCTTTTACTGTTGAATTTCGAGAAATAGTTACAAATTTTCAGTACTAGTTCTTTGATATGCGGGTTGCAAATATTTTCTTCCAGTCTGTACGTTGTTTCTTGGCTCTGTTTGTAGTTCATTTGTAGAACAAGTTTGTTAATATTAACGCAGATTGATTTATCAATTTTCCTTGTTATGGATCATGATTTGGGTGTCAAGTCTAAGAACTCTTAGCCTAGTCCTTGATCCTGATAAATTTCTCCTGTTTTTGTTTTGCCTTTGTTTTCCTATAAGTTTGTAATACAGAAGCTGACTCCATTTTGGATGTCTGAATGCAAACAGTTCAAGCTTTGCCTTTCTCCCTATGCCCTACATCTGGGTAAACAATTTAAAAAGACCACATGTTCCCTGTCATGGGGATGGAAGAAAGTTCAAATCACACAATTCCTGGCCTGGTCCCCATGTGAGACGCTGCAGCCCAGTCCCATCTCCTTCACCCAACACAACTCAGCTCGGCGCCCCTCCCCGTCATCATTTTCAAATCATTTCTCAGTTTTTGAAATCTGTTTTTCTATAATTTATTTTAAATGTTAACTCTGAATGATTTTTATTCCTTTGGGAATCCCTGTGTACCTCCAACTCTTCCGAGTCACACAAACATGTAATCTCAATAAAAATGTTTACAGACTCTGTAAATGTAGCTTCAAAACTAGTGACGTGGACTCAGAGTGACCACAGAGCTCAGTTTTCCTGGGTTAATCACCATTTAAATCTGCCATCCTAAGGTTATTAATAATAGCCCTTTTATATCCAAATATCTCAGTTTGAACTAAAAAGTATAAGGTTACCCTACCTGGACCTCATTCCAATGAAACTGTTGTTGGCAAACCAGCTATTTCACTGCTAAGGTGAAATGGCTACTTTTCTTTCTATGGCCCTGTTGTACATTTAAACTATTCCTCTTGGGGAATGAAATAAGGCTGGAATAAAATCTTTTATTATATATTCCAACATAGAAAGAGACAATTAAGTTTTCCAAGAATCTTATGAAATAAGTCTGAAGGTTTTATTAATTTGCATGATCCACGTAAGGAAAGAAGTCACAGGGTTGCTGTGTGACTGTTGCCCAAGTTCAAGGTAGAAGAGAAGACAGAAGTCCTGATTCCTGATTTTTCATTCATTGCTCTTTCTACTAAAGATCAAACAGCAAATATAACATTTGGAAATAATTGGCTGGCTGAGAAGTCTTTGCACAGATTTGGGATGAAAGCTACTCTTAAAGAGCAAAGAAAAAAGAATTGTCACCCATTAAAGCTAAAGTGCATAAATTATATTTGGTAGGACCAGCAGACTTAGCAGTATGTTTTTCATTTCTGAAATTTTCACATTTGGTAACACTGACAGATTGAAAGAGGTTTTAGATTGTCAAATCAGCGACTCTAAAAGAGGGTTGTGTTTACCCATGCTGAACTCAATGAACACATTTATGACTTAATAGAATATTTGACTAAGTAGAGGCAGTTTTTCACCAAACTAATTGATTCTACCTATTTGCTAATCTATAGTCTCTCCAGGGTGCTCCGGGGCCAGTCTCAGCCATGCCTACAGCCCCTTGCTCCATGCTCTGCCTTCTTAGATGCCAAGCCATGCTTCCTTAATTCCCAGTCTATTTACTATGATCTCTCTGAGGATATCCACCTGCATACCTCCTCCAGCCTCTTGATCCTTTCATTCCTTCATGTTGGCTGTTTGTCCAACAAAGGTAATTTGCACTCCTATAAAACCATTGGATTGTATAAGTTTGAAAATTACTCTTACGTGTTTTACTGGGGCTGCATATTATTTAAAAGGTGAAAAATATGGAAGGAAAGGGTAGGTAGAATAGTCAGGTAAAATACAGGATGCACAGTTAAACTGGATTTTAAATAAACAATGAATAATTTTTTAGTATGAATCCCAAATATTGCATGGGATACACTTATATGCAAAACTAATTTGTTGTTTATCTTTATTTCACACTTAACTTGGTGCCCGGCGTTCTTCTCTGTTACATCTGGTAACCCCAGAAAGGGGGAAAGACGGGGCGCTCATATTGCTATCCTGGTTCCTAGAAGGCTAAACTTCCTTAACCAAAAAATTAGATAGTGGAGTTAGCCAATTATTCTTTTTCTTCCTCTTCTCTTTCCTCCCTGTTTTCCTGTTTCTCCTCCCCTTCCCCCCATGTCAGACACAGTAGCAATAGTGGCCCTTGTGTTCAGCGTAACAGTAGACGAGGTGGTAGCCCAACATTATCAGTAATGCCTTCCTTTGTGCGATGCTTTCACATGCATCATCTTCCTCAATTTTTAGTGATTTATATATATTTTTCCATATAGATACTGAGAGTGGGGGAGAAGGAAAAATATCCACAGAGGTACATTTAATATGTTTCTTTGTTCAGACATACACTTACTGTGAAGGCACCCTCCTATATAAGTAGGGCAGTTAAAGTGAAGTTAAGACGTGATCCTGATTAACCCAGAACCCAAAGCTTCCTACTAACGGTCAAAGCTGTGTTGGACTTCATTTTTGAGATCAATTGCTATATTGACTTTGTTCATTGAATAAAAGGGTTTTAATTAAATGTGTTTACCCTGGAAAAGTATGGAGGGAATTGAGCAGACCATCCAGACACCTCTCCATTAATGAACCGAAGGGGAAAATTGAGGCAAGTGTTAACCATAAACTAAATCATGTTTTACTTCTTGACCTCAATAGTTTGAGTACCATAAGCCAAAGTATATGTAGACCTGGTATAGCTGTATAATTAACCTTATTTATACATTTTATACTCCTTTAGTAGTAGAGGAGTTACCTCAGACCCATTTCTAGAACACGGGGATTTTAGTAGATGATTGAGCTCCATCCTGTGCAAAACATTTTTGCGGGTATCGTGCTGTGGCGGGAGGTATAACACTGGGTTTTGACATAACTCATATTGTTTAAATCTATAATTCTACAGTTAATATTATTGCATACAAAATTTAAATATTCTAGCACTGCAATGAATGTTTTACAAAGATTATTTCATTTTTAGCTTCCAATATATAAGGTAGCTATCACCTTTAATTTATGAAGGGAGGTTTACGTTTGTACATGTTAGCAAGTGCCTCAAAGTCACTCAGCTGTAGGGCGATAGAGTGAGTACTGATGCATGCTTGTGTGTGCCTCTAAGGTGTAATGAACTTACAACAAGCTCGTGTGTAAGGTGTACAACCTGACAAATTTTGGCATACATACATACCCATGAGTAGATCAATGAAGATAAGGCATGTATGTGTCACCCCACACATTTCCTCCAGCCCCTTTGTAATCTGTCCCTCTCCTCTCTTCCAATCACCCTCCTTGTCCCCAGGAAATGATTGATCTGTGTCATGTTGCTGCAGATGAATTTGCATTAACATATTTTCAAGTCTTTTTGTACTAATTCTATCATCTTTTTTTCCTGATTCAGGGTAGATTGATTAATATTTATCCTCATTATGGATAGTATTTTCCTATTGCTTGACATATTTGGTAACTTTTGTTTGTCCAAACTGTGAATGTTAGATGCTGGATCTTCTTGTGTTATTAAAAATATTGAACTGTGTTCTAGGACAAAGTTAAGTCACTCAAGATCAGTCTGTTCCCTTCAGATCTTGTCTATAAGCTTTGCTATGTGGAAGCAAAGCAATATTCAAACACTTATTCACACATTAAATGGTGTTTCATAAATTATAAGGCTTTCTCCTCTGTTTAGAACAAGCCCCCTGTACTTCTGATGTCCCATGGACTTTACAGTTAATTTGTTCTTTTTTGTCTTGAGTATTTTCCTCAGATGCAGGAGTTGATCTGTATTCAGCTGAATACTTCAGAGGGATCCCCTGAAGATCTGTTTTCCCCTCTCTATGCAGGTCTCTCTTTTCTGTTACTCTGTGCTGCAAATTTTAGCAACCCTAAATTTCTCTGGACTCTCCACTCAGGAAGACCTTGGACTCTGCCTGGCTTTCTCTTCCAAGAACCACAGCCTGGAAAATCATTCCAGCAGTGAGACGAGGCAATCATAGAGCTCACCTCCTATTTCACATATTTTAGAGATCATTATCCTTTGCTGTATGATGTGGGATATCTTGAGAGCCATTGTTTCATATATAATTGCCCTAATTTCTAGCTGTTTCATGCAAAGGACTAAATGTGGTCCATGTTACTCCATTTTGGATTGAAGTGAAAGTCTTTGTGGGGTCAATTTTAAATCTTTATAATTACAGCAGTTTGAGCCATCTATTTGAAGTGTCACATTGCCATAAGAAAAGCAAACAATTTAAGGCAAAATATATCTGTATTATGTGAATATTGATTTGTGTTTTAACTTCAATAAAAGATCTTGGAAGTTATTTTTATATTCAAGGAAGTTTTCTGTTTCCTAACTTGTTGTCCTTTAGGAAAGAACAAAGCAAAATACATCTTTTCCCTATGTTGATCATGTATCATGTATAGCGACTCTGTACTATGGGCAAATGACTTGTTTGTAATGTACCAAATTTTCATCAATGTTATTACAACAAAAATAACACTTTGGTGGAAATAACATGTAGTTACATGTTTATTAAAATATTTTAGAAATTGTAGTTTTATTTTCATTTTCATATTAGCAGTTATAATTTATTTACAGACATACTTTCAGAGCCTAAATCTTCAGTTTCCAGAGTAAACAGATATCTAATAAATGATTAGTTTTAATAGACTCTCCTGTGCTTTTTAAATAAGTAGGAAAAAAAACTGAAACAACTGTTTGCATATTGCAAGTTTAAAACAAATAAGCAAAGACAGTAAAACTATTATTTGAAATCCTTCTAAATAAACACAGGCTTAAATTGTTGAGGCAATTCCCTATATGGATCAACTCACTATGGCTTCAAATACCTGGGATATTGTCCATGCTCTGTTTTGTTTGCATCTCCACATATTCAGGAGATTTTTGCCTATGTTGTCTTCTAAGAGTTTTATGGTTTCATGACTTACATTAGGTCTTTGATCCATTTCGAGTTTACTATTGTGTATGGGGTTAAACTATAATCCAGTTTCATTCTCTTGCATGTAGCTGTCCAGTTTTGCCAACACCAGCTGTTGAAGAGACTGTCATTTCCCCATTGTATGTCCATAACTCCTTTATCATGTATTAAATGACCATGTATGGTTGGATTTATATCAGGGCTTTCTACTCTATGGGTCTGTTCTTGTGCCAGTACCAAATCGTCTTGATTACTGTGGCTTTGTAGTAAAGCTTAAAGTTGAGGAGCATAATCGCCCCAGCTTTATTCTTCTTTCTCAGGATTGCTTTGGCTATTTGGGGTCTTTTGTGGTTCCATATGAATTTTAGAATGATTTGTTCTAGTTGATTGAAGAAAACTTGGTATTTTGATAGGAATTGCATTGAAACTGTAGATTGCTTTAGGCAGGATGGCCATTTTGACAATATTAATTCTTCCTATCCATGAGCATGGAATGTGTTCCTATTTATTGGTATCTTCTTTAATTTCTCTCATGAGTGTCTTGCAGTTTTCAGAGTATAGGTCTTTCACTTCCTTGGTTAGGTTTATTCCTAGGTATTTTATTCTTTTTGATGCAACTGTGAATGGAATTGTTTTCCTGATTTCTCTCTCTGCTAGTTCATCATTAGTGTATAGGAATGCAACAGATTTCTGTGTATTAATTTTGTGTCCCACAACTTTGCTGAATTCAGATATTAGATCTAGCAATTTCGGAGTGGATTATTTAGGCTTTCTGAAGTACAATATCATGTCATCTGCAAACAGGGACAGTTTGACTTCTTCCTTGCTAATCTGGATGTGTTTTATTTCTTTGTGTTGTCTGATTTCTGTGGCTAGGACCTCCAGTACTATGTTGAATAAAAGTGGGGAGAGTGGGCATCCTTGTCTTGTTCCCAATCTCAAAGGAAAAGCTTTCAGCTTCTCGCTGTTAAATATAATGTTGGCTATGGGTTTGTCACATATGGCCTTTATTATGTTGAGGTACTTGCCCTCTATACCCATTTTGTTGAGAGTTTTTATCATGAATTGATGTTGAGTTTTCTCGAATGCTTTTCCAGCATTTATGGAGATGATCATGTGGTTTTTGTCCTTTTTGTTGATGTGGTGGATGATGCTGATGGATTTTTTTAATGTTGTACCGTCCTTGCATCCCTGGAATAAATCCTACTAGATCATGATGGATGATCTTTTGATGGGTTTTTGAATTCAGTTTACTAATATTTTGTTGAGTATTTTTGTATCTATGTTCTTCAGGGATACTGGTCTGTAATTTTCTTTTTTTGTGGTGTCTTTGCCCGGTTTTGGCATTAGAGTGATGCTGGCCTCATAGAATGAGTTTGGGAGTATCCCTCTTCTTCTCCTCTTTGGAAAACTTTAAGGAGAATGGGATTAGTTCTTCACTAAATGTTTGATAAAAATACAGCGGTGAAGCCATCTGGTCCACGTGTTTTGTTCTTAGGTAGTTTTTTGATTACCGATTCAATTTCATTGCTGGCAATTAGTCTGTTCAAATTCTCTGTTTCTTTCTGGGTCAGCCATGGAAGGTTGTACTTTTCTAGAAAGTTGGCCATTTCTTCTAGGTTGGCATATAATTTTTCACAGTATTCTGTAATAATTCTTTGTATCTCGGTGGTGTCTGTAGTGATTTTTCCTTTCTCATTTCTGATTCTGTTTATGTGTGTAGACTCTCTTTTTCCCTTCATAAATCTGGCTAGGGGTTAATCTTTTTTGTTTATTTTCTCAAATAACAGCTCTTGCTTTCATTGATTCTTTCTATTGTTTTATTCTTCTTGATTTTATTTATTTCTGCTCTAATCTTTATTATGTCCCTCCGTCTACTGACTTTGTGCCTCATTTGTTCTTCCTTTTCTAGTTTCATTAATTGTGAGTTTAGACTGTTCATTTGGGATTGTTCTTCTTTCCTGAGGTAGGCCTGTATTGCAATATACTTTCCACTAAGCACAGCCTTCCCTGCTTCCCACAGATTTTACGATGTTGAATTATTGTTGTCATTTGTCTCCATATATTGCCTGATCTCTCTTTTTATTTGGTCATTGAACCAATGATTATTTAGGAGCATGTTGTGAAGCCTCCATGTGTTTGTGGGATTTTTCATTTTCTTTGCATAATTTTATTTCTAGTTTCATACCTTTGTGGTCTGAGAAACTGGTTGGTACAATCTCAGTCTTTTTTAATTTACCAAGGCTCTTTTTGTTTAATCCCTCCTTTAAATTTAAATGATAATCTTGCCGTATAAAGTATTCTTGGTTCAAGGACCTTCTGCTTCATTGCATTAAATACATCATGCCACACGCCCTTCTATCCTGTAAGGTTTCTGTTGAGAAGTCTGATGATAGCTGATGGGCGTTCCTTTGTATGTGATCTTATTTCTCTCTCTGGCTGCTTTTAATAGTCTGTCCTTATCCTTAATATTTGCCATTTTAATTATTATATGTCTTAGTTTTGTATTCCTTGGGTCCCTTGTGTTGGGAGATCTGTGCACCTCCATGGCATGAGAGACTATCTCCTTCCACAGATTGGGGAAATTTTCAGCAACTACCTCCTCAAAGACACTTTCTATCCCTTTTTCTCTCTTATTCTTCTTCTGGTACCCCTAAAGTGCAAATATTGTTCCGTTTGGATTGGTCACACAGTTCTCTCAATATTCTTTCATTCTTAGTGATCCTTTTTCTCTCTGTGCCTCAGATTCTTTGTATTCCTCTTCTCCAGTTTCTATTTCATTTATCATCTCCTCCACCATATCCAATCTGCTTTTAATACCCTCCATTGTGCTCTTCAATGATTGGATCTCTGACAGGAATTCATTCCTGAGTTCTTGAATATTTTTCTGTACCTCCATGAGCATGTTAATGATTTTTGTTTTGAAATCCCTTTCAGGAAGATTCATGAGGTTGATTTCATTTGAATCTTTCTCAGGTGTTGTATTCATAATTTTACTTTGGACCAGGTTCCTTTGGCGTTTCATATTTGTATATGATGCCCTCTAGTGCCCAGAAGCTCTACTCCCTGGAGCTTCTCAGCCCTTGAAGCAATGTTGAGGGTTACAGGGGAGTGGTATTTGGTGCCTGGGGGGAGGAAAGAGCTGTTTCCTGCTTCCCAGCTGCTCTGCCTACCTCCACTGCTAGAACCAATGGGCCGAGCACACCGTCCTTTCTCCTGAGCAGTAAACTCTGTGCAATCCTTGCCCCTTTAGCAGCCCTCTTGCTGTTAGAAAGTCTCTCAGAGTGCCTGCCTTTCTTTTGTTCCAGAGCAGCCAGATATGGATCCCTGCTTTCCACAAGCAGCTGGAATCTCAGTCTCTCCAGGAATTCTGCCTGTCTTAGCTTTCCAACCCCCTAATCATGAGAGTACCATGCAAGCACCATGAAATGTAAGTTTGTGCTCCCAGAGCAGATCTCCGGAGTTAGGTATTCATCAGCCCCAGGCCTCCACTCCCTCCCCACTCCATTTCTCTTCCTCCCGCTGGTGAACTGGGGTGGGGGAAGGGCTTCAGTCCCACCCAGTCATGGCTTTTGTACATTACCCTGTTCCATGAGGTTTATTCTTTTTTCCATTTGTATGCAGTCTGGCGCAGTTCTCTTTCCTGTTGCTCTTTTAGGAGTAGTTATATTAATTATATTTTTGTATTATATGTGGTTTTAGGAGGAAGTTTCTGTCTCACTCTTATGCCACCATCTTTAATCCTCCCATTTCTTTAACAGAAGAAGAAATTTTTTGTATTCACAAAGAACAGACAATATTATATACTTGCTCTGCCTACTTCCATCATAAAATAGTCTCCATATAAGTAATCTGGGTCCTACAGAATATTACATGTATTCATTATAATGACATCATGCTACGTAGGTCAATGAGAAAGAAGGATATCATGCACTGGAGACCTTGGAAAGATACGTGTGCTCTAGAAAGTAGAAAGTAACCACTACAAATTTCATAGGTCTGGCACATTAGCAAAATTTTAGTTGTTAAGGGCATGTCAGAATACCACATTCGGATTATTGCATCTTGCACCTCACACCATGAAGAAGGAAGTATAACCCTCTATTGTGCCTCTTGAGTAACAGAACTGGTGTATAGCACACCTGGGAATATTCCACTCATCTATAGCCTGCATGGTATGAGGGCTGCCAGCTTTCAGTGGGTTAAAGAACATCCAGGCCACTTCAGTGATACACCCCAACAGACCCTAAGCTATTAGGAATATCCGTGTCGAGAAAAAGTGCTGTGTGGAGTTTACGGCCAGCCCCAGTAGGAAAATAAAAAAATGTCAACCATTGGGGTTAGGATAAATACCATGTCATCTTCAGTGGATAATCTTATTCTTTACTGTAAAAAAAGTCCTGGCATGTTCCTAAGTCCTGGTGGAGTAAAGCATGTGACCATGAATATGGAGCTGCGTATCATGAGACAGGTCCTGAGAGATCCCCTACGTTTAAAGGCTGGACAAGACCAGCAAAAGTTTCCCAGATGCAAATGGCCTCGAACAGGATGGAGGGTGTGAGCCGGCAGTATGAGCAAGTAGCTCTGACACCCGTGTCTTCCACCGTTACTGAAACTGTGGTCCAGCCTCAGCTCAGCTAGGGCCATAGGAATGATCTTTTGCTACCGGGAATGAGGAAGAAAAAGCCCAAGTTTGGTTTAGAGATGGATTAGTTTGGTATGAAGATTCAAGCAAAAAATGGTCACTAGCTGTATTATAGCCTCCTGTATGTGTGGCCTTAAAGTTGTGCAGAAATTTCTCCCGAACAGTAGAGCTTCAAGAGAAACAACTGTTATCCATATTGTGTGGAAGGATAAGTGGCCTAACTAATAGGTCGTGGGTAATGGCCTGGTCAGAAGTCTGGAAAGAGACAAACTGGAAGAACACAGACAAGAAGGTAGAAAAATATAGAGGGACACACAGACATGGGAGAAATTGTGAAGATCTTTGTACTTCATGTTAATTCCTATGATAAATAACTTCTCATGGAAAATCTACCTAACAACCATATAGATAAAATGACTCAATCAGTTGAAATCACCCAGGCTCTGTCACTGGCCACCCTTTAGATGGAACAATGGGTATGTGAACAAAGTGACCATGGTGGCAGAGATGGAGATTATGCATGGACTCTTAAGTATAGGACCTCAAGTATGCATGGCTGATAAGCTACCATGGCTCCCAAGGGTCCAATCTGCTAGCCAGAGGGGCCAGTGACAAGCCCTGATAAGGTACCATTCACTAATAGCAATTAATCAGTTGGAGGAAATTTGCCTCTATTGGACCGCTTTTCCTTCCCTCTTTTCAGGCCTCAGAAAACTCCATATTCAAGGGCTTACAGAGTTGTTAGACCTTCTGCATGGGGGTTCACATACTACCATGTCAAATGAGGACCTCATTTTACAGTAGAGGAGATGTGAGTGGCGGCCCATGATCATTGTCATTTCACACATTATGCCGCCCAAAATCCATTGGCCTGCCAGAATGTTGGAGCAGTCTGCCAAAAATATAGCTAAAACTCTAGCTCAGAGACGATACACCGTGAGCTTAAGATGCCGTCACCCAGAACACAGTATGCACCTTGAATTAGAGACCTTTAAACTGTGCTTTGACTCCAAGACTATGCAGGTAACGGATCCAAGTTGTGGAAACAGGAATAGTGCCACGCACCTTCATTCCCAATGATGCACTTCGGGAATGTGTGCTTGCCTTAGCTTTGGGTTAGAGATACATAACTAGGGTGTAAAAAACTACTACCTTTTGTAACTCACATCCCACAGCATGAGATTTATTGAACTAGAAGCTACCACCATCTCCTGTGTCAGGCTTCGGGGCCAGTAAGCCCAGAAGGGTGTCCCTATCTTGGTAGAGGCGGTGAATATTTATCACCAGGAGGCTTTTACACAATGAAGAGAGGAAAGGATGCATGTGGCACAGGGTGATCCGCCTGGGTGTCTCTTGGAACTTCCTCATTTAATTTTGATTTGACAGTTTCCTGCAAGGAGCAAGAACACCAGAGGTGCCAACTCTTCACAGATAAGAGTCCAAGTTATGCCACCGGGTAAGGCATCAAGAGCAAGAGAGATGTGCATTCTAATCTCATATAAAGAAACAGAGCTGGGTAGGGGAGGATTGTAGTGGGCATGGGGATATTTCATCCGGATCCTCTTTCAAGAGAGGATTTGTTGCCCCAGATGCGTGGACTTCTGAGAAAGGTAGCCCTCAGCTATCAATAACTTCAGGAATCACCTTAGTTGCAGAGAACGGCTTCCTCCCCCTTCCCCACCACTAACAGCAGCAAGGCTTCCTCTACATCACGCCCTTGACAAGTGACCCAGATCGAACAGATGTAGTTGTAAAGGCTTATCCATTTTTTCCCAGTGTGAGACAATTTTAACATTTAGTTCCAGAGCTCCATGTGATTTAGGCCAAATTATTGTTGAGTTCACATTATAGGTTGATTCTCTATTTACCCAGTCCTGTTTTCTTCCCATTCTTTCCAAAGATGATCCCAAAGACACTACTTAATAAACATCCATCAAACTAAACTCCATCTAGGAATCTGCTCCCAAGGGATACGACGTGCTACCAGGCTGTAATGGAGACACCATTCAAGTTGGAGTCACACGGAACTAAATTTGCAATCCACCAGCTCCATACCAAATTACTTAACTTCTGTAGACCTTGGTTTTCACATATACCCCCTCTTCCATGCAATTTTTCTTAAAACAAAACAAGAGCTCTAGTCTATGCATTATAGTATAGGAAACTATTTAGATTATCTCAAACTCTGCATTAAATCTCAAGTACAGCCCTTATGTTCAAATACATAAAAACACCATCTTGTTTAGATAGAGGAGAAGAGGAGGGCACATTCTCATGTGAAATGTACACACAGACACAGTGGTATGAGGCACCTGCCCATTGGAATATTCAGCAGCTAAAGGCACGTGACTGTCTTCAAAAGCTGGGCATATAAGAATAGTTAGGTTATTAATGTGGCTGGCCACTTTACACTCAGGTTTACACAGGTAGAATCTCATGAAGCATTCAGTGAATTAATGGGAATAGAGATGAATTGTACAACCACTAAGTGGAAAGATCCTCCCCGCCAAGGACATATACACCCCTTTAGGAGGTACTGCCTCCCACCAGCATTTAAAAGGATGGAGGGTTTTCTGATTTAAAGGGATCTGAGGAAGGTAGAAATTTTGATAAACTCTATTGTTTTTAAGCTTGAATTTTAGACAAAGAACAAGTATTTAACTTCCAAAACAATAAAGGAAAAACATTACCAATCAAAAAGAATCCAGTAAAAGCTAAAATAGAAAAATTAGGATAAATAGCAGAAAATAAGATAGGGGAAGGAATTCAAATAAATAAATAACCACAATAAATGTAAAGTAACCTAAGTTTCCAGTTAAAATTCAGATGTTATAATGTTGACTTTTAAAAGGTATAGCTATGTAATTTTATGAAAAATAAAACATATTTTAGAGGAAAATAGAAACAATAGCAAAAAAAAAGGAAAGAAAACCACTTTAAGTTCATCAGGAAAATATAAAACTCTATAATCTGGATGAACATAATAATATCTCCTCGAATTGTAAGGAAGAAAACTGACCATATATAGATAGACAAATCCAGCATGATAAAATCCCTTCAACATCCCTATTTCACTAAGTGATAGTTGAACAAAACAACTAATATGGTTTTTTAAAGTTTGATAACATTATCTATTGCTATCTAGTTCTAGCAATTAGAGAATATATATCCTGTCAAGGATAAAAGAAACATTTATGAGAAACTAGAACAATCAAGGTCCTAAGTAAAGTCTGAAAAATCTTTCAGAAATCTATCTTATAAACCATATTCTTTTATTCTACTATAATTATTTTTAAAACAAAATAAGAAAGAGATCACCCAGATCATAAATAATCCATGTAAGTGTGGTGTTAACTTTTGGCTGGCCCCTGATGCAGAATGGTGATGGCTCCCGAGGAGTCCCGGAAGTCTGCTACCGACCCTCAGCCAAAGCAGGGAGGAAATGTACTAGCTAGTGGTTTAAAATATGTTGTATAAAATCCAAAACTCCCCTGGAGTCACTCTGTACTAACTTGTCTATATTATTTGCCGGAAATATATATAGACTGATTCTCTGCAGTTTGTTTAACCTGTTCCCTAGCCTGGTTTTATGACCAATGAGCTACAAAAGACCCTCCATAAATTTGCACCTTGGCTTCCTTGAGAACAAAGTATCTTTGCACATATCTTGTTGTTTAACCATCTGAAGATAAAGCATACTGTGCTGCCGAGAAAAGACCCTGGGGCTGTGTCCGGACGTTGCTGGACCTCTCTGTTTGCCTGTTACACGCTGCCTTTATTAAAAACCTACGCGAGGATGCTCAGTGAGTCTTATAGGTCCTTCAGTGATCCCAGTCTGTTATTACACAGTTGGTGCTACGAGCACAGTGATATGAGGGAGGCTTTGAGGAATCTAATTGCTCGACTCCCACAAATAAGGTTAAATGAAAGGAAAAGATTGGGATTATCCAGAAGAAAAAGAAATAAAAATGATAGGCATGAAGAAAACCTTTAGACAATTCAACTGTGTAGAAATGTTTGGATGATTCATTAAAAACTGCTAAAAGAGAAAGTGATAGATGGAGTAGCTACTAACATTTTAATGGATCACTCTAGGTGAATAGACGAACGATCTAGCCACTCCACCAACCCCCCTCAAATAGCTAAGGACCACATCAAAGTCTTTCCAATCATCCCAGGTCTGTTGAATATTACAGATCAGATAATGACCCAAAGAGAAATCTACAGTCCTCAGGACCCATGCTGATTAAAAATATGTGAGATAAAGGAGAGAATTATGATTCTGAGAAATAGGATGGCTATGGTTTCTTGTGCAAACTCCACCAGGGAAATCAAGGTCACCTTGCAGGAATTCCTGGACACTGGTGCACAGTGTACTGTCAAATATAATATACTGATGAAAAGTTAAAGGTCAATATATCTAAATTAGGGACATATGGTGATGCAGCTGTAGAAGGCTCACAAGTGAAAAATGTCTCAAAACAGGAATTTATTAAGGGGAGTTAAGAATCATTGTTGCTTCGCCTACCAGAGTACATGTGGTACAGAATGAGAATCCAAACCATCGAGAAAAAGAACCTCATGCAAATCTATTTTTCATCATGTTTTAATTGGGCATGTAAGATTAAAACCTTTAGAATTAAGAACAATTAGAATTCATCTAAAGTAGTATAGATACATGGTGGGGTATCAGGAAATTTTAGGTTTACTTAAAGGCATGTTACCCACAGATGTATTTGTACTCACAAATTCCTTCTTTAATACTATAAAATTGCCTGTGAGAAAAGCTAATGAACTCTGGACGTTGACTGAGGATTACAGATCTTAATAAAATAATAGCCCCATTGCATCAGTTATGCCCAATATACTATTAACACTTCAAGTTGTGCAACTATGGTTACAAGAGATTAGTATTCTGTGATCTATTTGGCAAATGTCTTCTTTTAAATCTCTACTTCTGGAGAATATTAGAGACAATTTGCATCCTTAGGGACAGACTCCAGTAGACATTAACTGTGCTTCTTCAAGGGTGTTTAAATTCTATTATAACCTAGAAAAAGAGACTTAGATTTGATTCAACTAAAAAGTGCATTTAAAAAGATTATGTTGATAATATAATGCTGATATCTCAATCAGAATATTGAGCTAAAAGTGAATTTCAATCCTGGTTAATCCAATGACCACCAGAGAGTATCTGATTAACCTGGCTAACGTACAAGGTCCAGCATAAACCATTAAATTCTTAGGAATTGCTTCCGCTGCTCCACGGGAGACCTTTGACAAACAACCAAAAATAAGTTATTATCCTTTCAATTCCAAAATTGAGGCAAGAAGCACAAAATTTAATTGGATCATTTGGTTCCTGGAGAAATCACTTGGCACATCTGGGAATTTTAATACCCCTATCAATTCACATAGTTACCAGGAAGAAAAGCTGACTTTGAATGGGGAGCTGATTGGTGAAATTAATCTGAAAGGCTGAAACATTATATTGTATTGTTCTCTTAAAAATTTTATTATTAATTAAAAAAATACAAAAAAAGAGGTACATTTTTAATATCTGTAATACAGAATCATAAATACAAGTGAACATTTCACCACCAACCTTAAGAAATGAAACATCCCAGACATGACTCTTTAATCTGATAACCTCTCCTCTTGACTCTCAAAGATTGTCACCACCCTCAATGTTTTGTTTATTGTTTCCTTCATTTTCTTTATTGATCTATTGATTTATTACACATTTACCATACTCATTAGAATAGCTATTATCAAAAATACAAGAGACAGCTCACACTAGTCAGAAAAGCTCATATCAATATGACAAGACTAATAAGTATTGACAAGGATGTGGAGAAAAGGGAGCCCTTCACTGTTGGTGGGAGTGTAAACTGCTGTAGCCACTGTGGAAAGCAGTACAAAGTTTTCTCAAAAAATAAAAAAATAAAAATGCATTATGATCCGGTAAGTCTACTTCTGGTCATTTATTTGGAAAAATGAAAACACTAATTCAGAAGGATACATAAACCTCTCTGTTTATTGCAACACTATTTACAATAGCCTAGATGTGGAAGCAACCTAAGTGCCCATTAATAGATGAATGGATAAAGAAGATGTGGCATAGATTATCAATGGAATATTATTCATCCATAAAAATAGAAGGAAATCCTGCCATTTGTGACAACATGGGTGAACTGTGAGGGTATTGTGTTAAGTGAGATAAGTCAGAGGAATGCAAATATTGTATCGTCACACTTACAGACGGAATCTACAAACACCAATGCATAGTAACAGCAAACAGATTGGTAGTTGCTGAGGTGGGGCCAGGAATGGGTGAAGGTGATTAAAGAGTACAAACTTCCAGTTGTAAGATGAAAAAATTTGGGGGTCTAATATACAGTTTGGTGACTAAAATTAACTATATTATATTGCATATTTGAAAGAAGAGAGTAAATTTTAAAAGTTCTCACAACAAAATAGTAACTATGTAAAATGGTGAATGAGTCAACTAACCTTTTGAGGTAACTGTTTAACAAATGCATGTATATCAAATCATCACTTTGTACCCTCTGAATTTATACAATGTTTCATGTCAATCACAACTCAAGTCTGGGAAAGAAAAACATTCATACCAACATAATGAAGGAAACCAGACATTAAAGAGTATATACTGTATGACTTCATTTAAATAATGTCAACAGAAATTCCAAATGCATAAATAATATTCATTTTTTGTTATATAGCATTTCAAGTGGCATCAAAGCTGTTCTGCGGTTCTGGTGGAAGAGGATTAGTAGCATTAAGTACCCACAAGGACACTACTACTGACTATAGGAAGTCAACTTAAAATCTGTGTGCATTTGCCTGCCTTAAGAATAAATAGGATCCGTTAGAAATCATTATTCTAAATAAAACTCGGTGAACTCCATCTCATCCATGTCCTCGCCTGTGTACCAGTGCAGGAAGGCCTTGCACCGGAACATGGCCGTGAACTGCTCCGAGATGCTCTTAACAGCTCCTGGATGGCTGTGCTGTTGCCAATGAAGGTGGCGGACATTTTTAGCCCCCGGGGTGGGATGTCACAGACAGCTGTTTTCACATTGTTGGGGGTCCACTCAACAAAATAGCTGCTGTTCTTGTTTTGGATGTTAAGCATCTGCTCATCCACCTCCTTCATGGACATGCGGCCCCTGAACACAGTAGCTACGGTCAGGTAGCGGCCATGGCGGGGATCACAGGCAGCCATCATGTTCTTGGCATCAAACACCTGCTGGGTGAGCTCGGGCACTGTCAGGGCATGGTACTGCTGGCTGCCCCTGCTGGTCAGTGGGGTGAAGCCAGGCATGAAGAAATGCTGGCGGGGGTCATTTTTGAAGCCAAAATGACCATGTAAAGAAGAAATCATTAAAATGTGCATTCCTTTAAACCAACCAATTTCTATGAATCAGTATTTGATTAGAAAGGGTAAAAAAAAACAAAAAAAGAGTATGACAAATGTCACAGAATAAGAAATGATTGGTTTAATTAACATTTCTTCTGGTAAGCTCTTTATTCAGCTATAGGAAAGACGAGTATCTTGAGCAAATAGTTTGGTCCGAGGTATTTCTGAAATGAGGCAGTAAAACATAACCTTAAATATAGTCAGAAGCAGATCTTCTTAAATCTCATTAAAATCTTATTTATAGGAACAGATTTATAGGAACAGACCAGTGTATCTGACTTTTATAGCAAAACATGTCATATTTAAAATAAAACACTGAAAAATGCTCTAGAAAATATTTAGTGTAAGGAGTAATCTTTTGTAGAAAGAAACCTAATTTAGGAAAGAGAAAGTTCTTGTTTGTTCCATAATGCAATTTTTAAAACTCATATATAAAATTTCATTTTTTAATTCTTTTAATTCTTGAAAAAACTGTATTTGGAATGTTTAACATGTCACAGACTAAATTTAAGGAGTACAGCATGTCACTTTGATACATTTATATGATTGCCATTGAAGCAATATTAATCATATTACATCAATATAGTACAGTATTATTGACTTTGTTCATTATATTGTGCATTCGATCTCTATGGTTTATTACCATTTGTTATACATTTATACCCTTAAACATCATCATTCCTATTCCCCACTCCCAACACCTGGTAACCACTATTTTATTCTATTTTTTTTTAATAAGTTTGACTTTTTTTTTGGATTTCACATGTAGGTGATATCATACAGTACTTTCCTTTTTTTTGTCTGACTTTTCTCATATGAAGTGCTCCACCCATGTTGTTGTAAATGGTAGGATATCTTTCTCATGGATGAGTAATATTCCACCGTATGTATGTACCATATCTTTTTTATCCATTCATCTGTTGATGGGCATCCATGGTGTTTCTGTATCTTGGTTTTTGTGAATAATGCAATAAATATGGGAGTGCACATACATACATCATCAAAATCCTGTTTTCCTTTGAGTATATACTCACAAGTGGAATTGCTAGATCATAAGCAGATCTATTTTTTTAATTTCTGAGAAGCTTCCATACTGTTTTCTTTGGTGGTCGGACTGATTTGCATCAAGGCCCGAGGATTCCCTTTTGCCACATCCTCCCTGGAACCTGTTGTCTCTTGCCTTCCTGAAGGCAGCCATTCTAACAGGTGTGATGGGCTATCTCACTGTGGTTTTGATTTGCATTTCCCGGATGATTAGTTACACTGAGCAGCTTTTCATGTGCCTATTGGTCGTTTTGATGTGTTCTTTGGAAAAAAACCTATTTAGTTTTTTTGTTCATTTTTTTAATCAGTTTTATTTTGTTGTTGTTATATTAGTTCTTTATATATTTTGGCTACTAACCCCTTATCCCATATATGGCTTCTAAATTTTCTCCCATTGTATAGGCTGCCATTTCATTTTGGTGATTGTTTCTTTTGCTCTGCAGAACCTTTTGAGTTTGATGTAGTCCCACCTGTTAAGGTTTGCTCTTGTTTGTGCTTTTGGCATCATGTCCAAAACATCATTGCCAAGACCAATATCAGTGAGTTTCTTCTCTGTTTTCTTCCAGGAGTTCTATGGTATCAGGTCATACATTTAAGTATTTTACATATTTTGAGTTAATCTTTGTCAGTGGAATGAGATAAGGTTCCAATTTCATTATTCTGCATGTGTTTCTCCAGTTTCTCAGCATCATTTTTTGAAGACATTATTTTTCCCCTGTTGGGTGTTTTTGTCTCCCTTGTTAAATATTAGTTAATCACAAACTCTAGGATTTAATTCTGGGTTCTCTATTTTGTTCTACTGATCTATGTGTCTGGTTTTGTTCTGGTGCCATACTGTTTTTATCACTATAGTTTTGAGGTATAGTTTGAAATCAGGAAGCTTGAAACCTCCAGATTCATTCTTTTTTCTTCAGATTGCACCTGATATTCAGATAATTTTGTGGTAATGAAAAGAAAATGGGTATAGCTGTACTTAGACAAAATAGACTTCAAGCCAAAAATGGTAACAAGAGACAAAGAGGTTATTGCATAATGATGAAGGGGTCAATATATCAAGAAGATGTAACAATCATAAATATATATGCTCCCAACATCAGAACATCAAAATATATTAAACAAATACTGTCAGATATTAAGAAGGAAATAGACAAAAATACAATAATAATAGGGGATTTCAATACACCACTATCAGTAGTGGATAGATCATCCAGACAGAAAAGAAACAGGGAACCACTGGGAGTGAACTTCACTTTAAAGCAAATGGGATTGATGCATACAGAAAATCCCATCCAGCAGTAGCAGAACATTGAACCTCCCAAGTGCACATGGAACGTTCTCCAGGGTAGATCATCTGATAGGCCACAAAACTAACCTTGAAGAATTTAAGATTGAAATCATACCAACTATCTTCTCTGACCACATGGCGTAAAATTAGAAATCAAAAAGGTAAAAGAGAAGATTTTCATATATTTTATAATAGCATTTAAATAACCTTTTATTTACTTTAGTTAGGGGGTTAACTGGAGTAACAGTATTTGCTTTATTTCAGTATCCAAACAGAAACATTTTTTTTAAAGAATGGAAAAGAAGATGGTATGTAACTGCAGATACGAAGAGTTTAGACTAGAAGGGACATAATAGCACATAGAATTTTTTTAAGCAGTGATTCATATGAAAAGAATCAATGCTTTCAAATAAGATAAAAATGTAGTATTTCTAGAAAAACATAAATTTTCAGAACTGAATTAAAAGAGAAACTTGTATAAAGTAAGGAAATTGAATCAGTAATAAAATATTGTTACTCAGAAACATGTCTAGGCCAAGCAGTTTAATGATTCATTAATCATCAAAGAACATAGAACGTCCATCTTGTAAAAAAAAAAAAAGGTTTTCCAAGCATAAAAAACAAGTAAAGCCATTAAAATTATTTCACATGGCTTTTACTGACTTGAAACAACAGTGGGGAAAAAAGAGTACAAAAGTGACAATTAGGGAGTAATGTTACATTTGAATGTACAGGTTGAAATATTGAATAAAAAATTTAAATTGGATGCAATCAAGTTAATATATTAGTAGGTTCAGTGCAAGACAGTAAGGATATTCTTGTATTAGAAAATACTGTCAGTGTAAGTTCTCTATCAATAGATTAATGAGGAAAACATCACAAAAGGTGCATCAAAAGGTTTAATAGAACTAATAGTTATCTTTTAAATTCTTATTTAACTACAAATACAGGGAATTCCATTAACCTAATGAAGATTATGTATCAAAACCTTACTGTCAACATTACATATGACACCTTAAAAATGTTTAATGACAGACTGAATAAAGATGACCTGTAAATCCTAATAATTTCCCACTGAACTTAAAACTCTAGCTGCCAGCCAATTAAATAAGATAATAAAGCAAATATGAGGCAGAAATATTTTGAAAGAAGACAAACATCAGAGTTATTTGCATAATCTGATTGTCTGCAGGAAAACCAAAGACAGTCTATAAACCATTAGAACTAACAAGAATGCTCAGCAAATTTGTTTTATAGAGTCAACAATTAGCAATAACTAAAAAAAATAGTTGTAAAAGAGACCTCATTCACAATATCATAAACAAAAAATATTTAGGGGGAAATAGGTGGCAGATATGTGCAATTTCTTTTTAAAATAAAAGATTATGAAATACTGAAGAATGAAAGAAGCTCTGAATAAATGCAAGTATATAATAAGTTCATGAATGAGAGATTTTATGTCATAAATAAATCTATTTTTGCCGAATTTATTTATCAATGTAATGGAATTACAATGAAAATCTGAAAAACAGTTTTCTTATGGATATTGGACAGACTGACCCAAAATTTCATGAGAAAACAGGCAAAAGTCGGCAAGATAATTCTGGGGGAAAACAGAAAAGAGTAACAGAAAATTTCTTCCTGCCATATATATATCACAGCTCATTTTAAGTGTGATTTAGAATCAGAAACAGAAATTACACAGGTGGAACAGAATAGAGAACCTAGAAATAGGCCCAGGCAAATGCAAGATTTTGGTAGAGGAGTCTTTATAAATCAGTGGGTTAAAGGAGCGTTATTATACAAATAACAAGATATTAGGATGACAAAATAATTAGTATACAATATATAATACATATATATTATATATAATATAATATATTATACAATACATTATTATACAATAATAGGATATTAGGATAATAAAAGAATAAGATATTTTAGGCTTTATCTTACATTATATAAAATATTCCCAGATGAAGGAACTAACTCTGAGAAATACAACATAAAAATATTACAAGAGAGGATAAAAGAACATACCCAGTAAATGTTAATGAAAGATTTAAGTCCAATACATAAGGAAATCTTATTAAATAAAGATTGATGCATTTGATTATATCAAAACTATGAACTTCTGCATGACTAAAGTCACCATAAAAAAGTCAAAAGATAAGGTAGACAAAGAAGCAATATATTGTCACTTTGTAAAAGATTATTGATTTGTATGCGTTAGCATTTCTAAATTTGATAAGAAAAAACATATAAATCCCAATAGGAAAAAGAAATTATAAGATTCAATGATAAGCAAATCACTGAAGAGGAAACTAAGAGTACAATAAAAATATTAGAATATGCCAAGAAAATTTTTTACCAAACTGGGAAGTGCCACTTTACTATGAAAATAATATTTCTTATATTTACCAAAGTTTTTAAATATTTGATAATGTCATATATTGGAAAAGGTCTTTAAGAAACTATCATATGTACTTATGGGCATATAAAATTTAGCAGTAACCAGTTGTGAATTAATTATGTCTCTTTTCAATGAGCCATTCTATTCTACATGTGTTATTTTTAAAAATTGTTGCCCAAGTGCACAAAAATATATGTACAAGGATTTCCATTTTAGCTCCTTTTGTAATAATTGGAAACAATTTTATATGTGCATCAGCAAACTTGCAGATAAATAAAATGTGTTACCTATTCTATGGTAGAATGCTATATACAGAAGAAAAGGAATGAACTACATTAGCATATACTGATAAAATAGAGGTCAACACAATGATGAAAAAAATCGTAGTGTCATGCTCAATATTTAAATGAAACTCACACAAAGTAGTATTGTAATTTGCTCACACACACATGTCAAGAGACAAACTGGAAAGGTATACAAGGCATATTTATCATCTCTTCTAGAACAGCAGAGGTACAAGGATTTGGGATGAGGGCACAAGAGACCTTAGTTTTATCTACAATGCTTTATTTCATTAAAACAGACTGAGAACAATATGATGAAAGGTAGCAGATACAGAGAAGCAACAAGAAATAAATATTCATCATTCCACCACCAAGAGAGCACTAAGTACTAAGAGAGTTGAAATTTAGTGAACACCACTTCCAAGTTTCGTGGTTGTTTTACTTTTATAACCAGAAAAAAGGAAAATAGTCTTAAAACTCTTGAGATTATAGTTTGGATGAGTTTGTAAATGAAGCAAGAGCTTACAGGGAAAAATACTTGAAGTGTACCTTATTATTGTGATTCTCTATCTCTTTTTCCATCAAAACCAACTGATCACTGACCTTCTTATATGCAGTTTTGTGAGCTAACAAAACCTTACACATTAGAGCATAGTGGTTACCGGCGCACTGTTTGATGCCATTTCAATTCTTCCCTCTCTAACACTGACCCAAAACGTCAGTATTTTTCATGACATAGCTAAGATGATTCTGTATTAGATATTTTAGAACTTTTTTTTAGTAATTGGAAAGAGAAATAGATTTTTAGCTTCTGTGTTCAGAGCGTTTGTTTAATTAAGTTTAAGCCTCACTGTTTTATGATTAGTTGATATCTTTTGTGTTTGTTGAACAATGTTTCTAACACACCTATGTATTGATTATTTCAATCATGTAGAGGTGAGTGAGATCTAATTGCAACCTGCTGCCAGCAAGTTGAATGACTGATTTTTTTGATGAAAGAATAAGCCATTTTTAAATTCTTGAACCTATAAATCCATAGTTATAAAAAAAAAAACAGCAGCATTACATGGCTCCAAACAGAGATTATGAAAGATTAGTGAGGAAAATTTGTTCTATTTTCACACTCAGAAACATGTCTATTACATCCTATAAAACAGAAAGGAAATCAGTTTACTTTGATGACACATAATGCTTTTAATCCACTACATTAAAAAAAACAAAGTAAAAAAACCTTCAAGCCTGAACTAATGTGAGTGTACTACCCTCTCCTGCTCGGAGATATTTCCATATGTAAGTTATGTATAACTTGTTGATGAAGAAAATATTTTTATATATGATCCTAAAGATTCTTTGAATGCAGAAAAACATCTGAAAATGAAGGCATCCAGCTGCTTGACACATTTTTTTTGTTGTTGTTTCCTGAAACACACACCATAATATTGCTTGTTGAAAGTCAGCTAAATGATTTTTCTACTTGGGGCATTTTTATCTTCAAGGAACTTTCAGTGAGTATTCCTAATTTCATAACTGGTTACTTATTTAAACAGTTAATTTAAGATTAGATGTCATATTTTCAGATATTCCCAAGTCTTTGCAGCTATAAGTAAAAATATGGAACAAAATATGATCATGAACATAGTAAGTGAAAATCAAACACTAACATTTCACATCATTACACTTAGTATCTACATTATAGACAAGAAAGAAGATCTGTAGAGAGGAGTTCATATAACATCTTATACTAGCATTTATCCTCTTATTAAAGGCATATTTATTTATGAAAAGTAAAGACTAATTTTATATGCAGAGACCACATTAATTAATCATTTGGCAAATATTTAAGAATCTGTGGTATTGTCAAATTGTTTTGCTTTGTTAGGTTAAAAAGCATTAAAAGGTGTGATTTCTGGCCTTGAAGTCCAAATTATTTTTTTCAAGTTTTCTGCTATAAAGACAATGAGAAAGAATAAAATACAGTAAAAAAAAATTAAAAATAAGTGAAATGGCATAGGTAAATACAATATGAATTTAGTGAAGTTCAAAACTATTGGAGAACTGTACCTTAAATTTGCTTTTGTGAAAGAAAGGCTGGGATTAACTAAGAGTAGGTGCTCAGATAGACCAATATGTAGAAATGTTGTGGAAAAATCCCCCTACACACACCCACAAATTGTCCTGAATTAGAACAGCATAGGGAAAAATTAAATATAGGATAAAGACATTGAAAAAAACAAAACACCAAAAAAAGAAAAAGTTATAGAAGAGTTAAGTTAGACAGCTGTAGGAAAGAAGTGTGTGTTTGGAGCATATTTATGAAGAATTCTAGAAGTTTGTTGCTGAGATTTAAGTTAGATTATGCATGAAAAGAAGGAGTGATTGCGGGGTTGAGAGGGGAAGAAGTGGAAGCAGAAACATTTAAATATGTGAAGTGTGTTATTTTAAGGCAATGAAAAGAAAGATGTCTCTAGCAACTGGTAAAGGCTTTCAAACTAAGGCTTTGAATAACTACTCAAAACCTTCACAATGAATAAAAAATACCAGAAATGGACAGCTTCACTGGTGAAGTCTACTAAACATGCAATGAAGAATTAATACCAGTCATTTTCAAACTTTTCTTAAAAATAGGAGAGGAGAAAAATTAAGCTTATTTTATAAGGCAATCATTATTCTATATAAAACCAGAGAAGGATGCCACAAGAAATGAAAATTACAAGCCAGTACCCCTGAACATAGTGCAAAAATCCTTGAAAAAATATTAGCAACCAAATTCAATAACACATTAAAGGTACCAGACACCATAATAAAATGGGATTTATTCCAGGGATGCAAGGACATACACAAACCAATCAACATGATATACTACATTAACAAAATGAAGGATAAAAATTATATGATAATCTCAATAGATGCAGAAAAAGCATTTGACAAAAGTCACCACCTATTTATGATATACTTTACAAAGTGGATATGGAGAGAATGTGCTTCAACATAATAAAGGACATATCACAAGCCCACAGCTCACATCATACTCACTGTAAAACTGACAGCCTTTCCTCAAAGATCAAGAACAATACAAGTATGCCCACTCTTGCCACTGTTTATTCAATGTAGTATTCAAGTTCTAGCCAGTGCAAGAAGGCAATAAAAATAAATAAGTAATCCAAATTGGAAATAAATTGGCACTGTTTGCAGATGACAATATATTGTATATAGAAAACCCTAACGACCCCATCAAAAAACTGTTAGAGCTAATAAATGAATTCAATAAAGTTGCAGGATACAAATGCAGTACACGAAACTCTGTTGAGTTTCTGTATACTAATAAAAAATATCAGAACAATAAATTAAGAAAAAAATCCCGTTTAAAATTACATAAAAAGAATAAAATATCTAGGAATGAATTTAATTAAGGCAGTAAAATACCTATCGAAAACAATAAGACATTAAAGAAAAATACTGACAAAAACACAAATAAATGAAAGATAGTCTATGCTCATGGATTGGAAGAATTAATATTGTTAAAATGTCTATATTACTCAGATCAACCTACAGATTTAATGCTATCCTTATCCAAATTCCAATACTATTTTTCACAAAAATAGAACAAGCAATCCTGATATCTGTATGGATCACAAAAGACCCTGAATAGCCAAAGAAATCTTGAGAAAGAACAAAGTTGGAGGCTTCATGCTTTCTGATTTCAAACTATATTACAAAACTATAGTAATCAAAACACTAGGTCATCAACATAGAAACAGACACATAGATCAATGGAACAGAATAGTGAGCCCAAAAAGAACCCCACATATATGTGGCAAATTTATGTTAAACTTTTACAACAAAGGAGGCAAGAATGTACAAAGAAGAAAAGACAGTCACTTCAGTAAACAGTGTCGGGAAAACTGGACAGCAATGTGCAAAAGAAGGAAACTAGAACTATCTTACACATTACCCCAAAATTAACTCAAAATTCCTTAAAAACTTGAACATAAGCCCTGAAACCATAGAACTTTTGGTAGTAAACATAAGCAGTAAGCTCCTTACATTGGTCTTGGTATCGATTTTTTTAATCTGGCACCAAAAGCAAAAGCAACAAAGGGAAAAATGGACAAGCAAAACGATGTCAAATTTAAAGGCTTCTGCACAGCCATAGAAACCACCAAAATAAAAAAAATTAAAAAGCAACCTACTGAACAGGAGAAAATATCTGCAAATTATATAACTGATAAAGGGTTAATATCCAAAATATATAAAGAAGTAATCTCAATATCAAAAAAACAAATACGCCTATTAAAAGTGTACTGAAGATCTGAATAGACATTTTTCAAAGAAGACCTACAAATAGACAAGTACATGAAAAGATGCTCTACATCATTAATCATTAGAGAAATGCAAATCAAAACCACAATGAGATATCCCCTCTCACCTATTAGAATGGTGACTATTAAAAATTAGAAATAAAAAGTCTCAGCAAAAATGTAGAGAAAAGGGAACTCTTGCACCCTGTTGGTAGGACTGCAAATTGGTGCAGCCACTATGGAAAGCAGAATGGAGGTTCCTCAAAAAAATTAAAAACAAAGCTACCTATGATCTAGTAATTCCACTTGCATATTTTTCAAAAGAAAATAGACACTTAACTTGAAAAGACATGTGCCTCCATGTTCACTGTTCATAATAACCACAAAATTGGAACAACCTAGATATCCATAAGTGGATGAACATAAAGAAAGCATGGTGTACATGTATGTATATGTACATGCACACAGGAATATCATTTAGCCATAAAAAAGAATGAAATCTTGCCATTTGTAACAATACAGATGGACCTTGAGGGTATTATTCAAAATGAAGTAAGTCAAAGAAAGATAAATACCATAGGACCTCTCAAATGTGGAAAACAGTAAGTAAATAAACAAACAAATAAACACACACCGAGTTCATAGACACAAGAGAACAAATGTGTGGTTGCCAGAAGCAGGGAGAGGTGGGGTGGAAGAAATGGGTGACTGCCTCTGTTTTTTAATTTAGTAAATAAATAAATAAACCCATTAAGCAGAGCTCCAAAATGTTCAGCCTGACCACGTCTCTTACACAGAGTGTGAGGGCCATGACTGGGACTATGGCAACCCTGAGACATCTGGGTCAGAGCACTCAAGAAACTTGAAGTTCCGGATTTTCCTGAATCTACTGGGTTTACAGAAGTGGACTAAAAATTAAAAAGCTTTCAATTAAATATTTATAAGTACTATATATATATATATAAACTAACCAAACCAAAGAAAACACAGTTATAGAATCAGGAGGTCATCCAGTTGCAATGTCTGATCTAAGTTCTTTAAAGAAGGTTGAACAAATTCAGTTCCATTAACGGGAATGTGTTCCTTGGCAGATTAGTACGGTGGTGTCTTAAAAGACGGCTTCAAGGGAAAAGAAACTTCATTTTAGGAGAATCTTATTCTGTAATCCAGGTATGAGGTACTCATACACATAACAGGACAACAGCAAAATTAAAATAAACTCAGATATTCTCATTTCTTATTTAATCCAGTTTATCAGCCCAACCTTCCCCCATGTATTCAAGAACAATCTTCAGAAATAATCTGTCAGAACTATAAACTGGTAACCACATAAAACCATTACCTCCAGGGTTTTCCTACTTTACTCACTTTTTTTTAACCTTCCTCTTTTATTCCTCATTGTGATTGTTTAAAGGTTGTGTTGTTTTGGGGTTATTTAGTCCTGCAGGCAACAATTCTATTCAATTATTTTGCTTTCTTTTGTTCAAATTACCTCTTTTTCAGTAATGATGCTTTCCTGAGATGTGAACACCCAGATGCTGCAATGATGAACATCATTTAAATGCCTGAATAAACTAACTTGTCCTAGGGCTATCAATTTTTCTTTTTGAAGCTCCCTGAAACATTTCTTAATGTATCGCCCTTTGTAAACCACTTCATCATGTTTCTAATTAATTGTGTCCCCTTCTAGGCTAAGAAGAATGCTAAGTATTTCTGTGGTTAGGAAAGGAAATACAGAGAATTTTTCTGCACCTCTGTTTTCTAGAGGCCAGAAGACAAGCTTTAAGTAGCTGCTATGTACTGTGTGCTTCTAGGTTTGTAGTTTTCTCAAACATTTGCAAAGGTTTCCCTTTAGCACTCAGTTCAATGCCTGGCTTAGAGCAGCCTTTCAACAATTTTGTTTTTATTAGCCTGTTTCTTTGATTTGCGAATCTTCCTGCACATTAGAAGTCCCCTCTAGAAATGAGCCGCCTTCTCCTTCATGCCTTGGGTCCCTGTCTTAAATCATGTTTCTAGCTTCTGTAAACTTCCCCCTTCAGCATCTGTCCTGAATTCAGAGGCTAAGCACTTCTGGTTCTAGACAAGTGGATAATGTCGATCACCCAGCCTTGGTTCCTGCCTCCTCTGTTACTCTCCCCATCTGGAGGAGTCCTCCTCCTGGGAGCATGCTTTCCACATGCAAAACGACCAGTCCGGGGTCTACACCCCCAACCAGCAGCCGCATCAGGCTTCCACACTCTGGGCCACTGTCCACCTGGCCTACACGCCGCTGGCCACATTCCAGACAATAAGGGAAGGTCCTTGTGAAATCGTCCACACTAGCCAATCCTCAGTGTTCTTACTCTGCATTGCCTGCTCCTTCCCGTAGAAACCGCAATAATGTCTCTTGCCCTCTGTTCACCCACTGCCTGTGCCTTGTGGCCCACCAGGGGCTTCCCCAGCTGACCCCATGGCTGGAGTGCCTCCTTCCCTTGGGGACCATGTGTAACAACTGCCTTCTCAGTAGCCATCATCTCCTATATGGTCTGTTAGCATTGCTGTACCTCGAATTTTCCATTAATACACTATATTTTTAAACAGCTCCAGGTTTTACTTTTTATTTTTTTACTTTATTCCTTTAGGTCCCTTCAGTTCTATCTAAACTGGCCCGTAGTAGTAAACACTTCTGTCTGCTCCTTGGCTTTGACAAAATTTCCTAACTTACCCTGGGTCCATGGATTTGACCTACAGATCTGTCGGCCTGTGCAATCCTGGTGTTTCACCATCAGAACTGATCTCTAACTACCTACTGAATGTATCTTTTGGATGTTCAATAGGTAACTCAAAGTCAGGATGTCCTTAGATGAACTAAAATCTCACTTGAACCTCTCCTCTGTCTGTCGGTAATCTCAGATCCTGGTAATTTCATATAAGCCAAAATGGAGAAAGCTATTTGAATACGGTCACTTTACCGACTTGCCGTCACTCTGCTTCCAGTCCTATCGTACTGGGCTTAGACCATGACAGTGGGCTTCTGACTAGATGCTTGTCATTATCATCGCATTATTTTTCACACTGCACCTAATTACTGAATGTGGATCTAAAAAAATAAAAAGTAAAAACTGGAACTGTTTCAAAATAACATGTTCCCTTGGCTATATCTTACGCATTCTTTAGAACTCCATTCAGGCATCATCTCCTCTAGAAAGACCTTCCTGAGCCCCCATGAAATAGTACTGTTCTTTGTGCCTTTGCAGTGCTCTGTGCAGTTTGCATGCTGTCTGGGATATATTTCTGAAGATTCTCGTCTGTATAACACGTATATTACTGAAGAATACATCTTAGCTTTGCATCTCCAGTGCCTGTCACTAAGCCTGGAATCAGTTACTTGTAGAATCAATATTGATTCAAATGAACTATGATCAGCTAGGTGAATATACCTGCAGTAGACTCTGTCCCTCAGTTCCCCGGTCCCTTGGTACAAATAAGATTAATCATCATGAGAAGATTTAGTTGATAATCTCCAGTCAATGTGTCAGAGGAGGTCATCCAGAAGACGTGACCACCAGCCAACCTCCGAGCAGACCCCAGCAATCAAAGGCTCCTTCCCCTTCTCCGGTCCTGGGAATGTACTCTGCCCATGGTTCCCACATGGGAGCTGTTTTCAAGGGTGGATCCTTGAGGGAGTAAGGTGCTGTGGAGAACGGTTGGACAGTAGAGGCCTCTAAATGACCGTTGACGGTGCTTGAGTGCTGGCGCAGAGATCTACTCATCTTGTAGTCAGCCAAGGCGAGCCTCGTTAGTAGCCTTGCTCGTTAAACCTGTCACCCACTCATCCGGAGTGGTCTGCCGCTTTCTCCAGCCTCTCCTTGTCCTCTGTGAAAGGGGGCCAGTTGCAAACCAAAAAAAGGACTCACCCTGAGCAGCCATCATATTCACAAAAGCGGAAGCTAACCAAACGTGCAATCGGAATGGGGGAACAAACTATTGGTATAGGTAAATGATGATAAGGAATACGTGCAACACAAAATAGTCTCTCGGTTTTAAAAGGTCATCTTGGCTACTGTGTAGAAAATAGACTGGAAAAGTGTGGGTGAGGGAGACAGGGATAGAAGAGGAATAACAGTCGTGGCAGAAGTGTAGGCAAAAAGGCACAGTGGCTTTGACAGAACTGGCAGTGACGTAGCTGGTGAGGACGACAGGATTCAAAATACAGCATTTTGAAAATATAGCTGACAGCTCTTGCTGATGGATTAGAGAGAGAAACAATGGAGGATGACTTCAAAGTTTTCTCCAAAATGTTATTCCTGAGCATCTGGGTGAATGGTCATCCCCTTCGGGCCGGATGTGTTTGGTTTGAGATGCAAGTTTCTGTTCCATGTGGAGAAGCCGAGCAGACAATTGGGTAAGTGCATGGGTTCAGTCGGGGCTCTCAGGCTGGAGAAAAAAATCTGGGAATCATAGCAGGATCATCATTTCTTAAAAGATGGAACTGAATATCATGAAGGAAATGACAGAAGATAGAAAATAAAATCAACCTGAGTCCTGAGCAACCTTTAGACATGGAAGAAGAGCAGCTGTTGGAAAGGAGAATGAGAAGTAGCCAGTGAGGGGGAAGGAAACAAGAACAACGAAGCCCTGAGGCTGCAGGACGAGAGGTTCCTGTGACAGAGAAAGTGACCCGGTGCCACTGAGAGGGATAGTGACCTGAGAGACGTGGACACCACGGGATCCCTCGATGAAAGAAACTTCTGGCTGAGTCAAACTAAGGAAGTCGAACTCTAATTGAGGTCAGTTCAGGAAAGATGGGAGGTGGCGTAGAGGATAATGTTTTCAAGGAGTTATGCTAGAAAGGGGCCGCGTAGCTGCAGGACTTAGGACCCCGGCAGTTTTGCTTGTTTTGTGGGATAGGCTGCAGAACATGGATATTCTGATGTCATCTGGTCTGACAGAGAGCACAGAACTGCGGATGCAAGAGGCGGAAGGTGCATTGCGGGGCAAAGTCTAGGAATGAGAGGGTCCAAAGAGTGCAACACCACAGGGAGAGGGGAACCCTTAATAGAAGTGGGAATATTTTACCTAGTGTACTAGAGGGGAAGCAGTGTATATAGGTGCAAAGAGATAGGTTGGTAGATTTTTAGTGAAAAAAAGACATCAATTCTCCTTTTATTGTTTCTATTCAGTAAAGTAAGAAGCATTACATCAGCTGACATTGGGCAGAGTAACGAGTCATAGGGACTTAGGAAGTTCACAGACAAGCAAAGTACAGAGAGTTGCCAGACATGGCTGAGCCCCACCAAAGAGCTGTGATTTAAGGTGGGTGTGGAATGTGGGTGCTGCTCAACCACAGACCGTGTTATAACCCCTCCAGCCCAGACAACGAGTAGATGGGAGAGAATGGGGGCAGAAGAGGATTCAAAGATAATAAAAATGCAAGACTCAGTATACTGAATTTTTAAATCTTTTCTGTTTGTTTAGCTCCCATGGTCCCAGTTTCATCCTTCGAGGCCAGTTAGCCAGGCTGGTGGATGCCAAAACATAGAGGAAATAATGCTTGTCTCACTTTGTTATGGAAGCCATAATAGTGTGTCTGGAGAGCCTCAACAGATGGTGCGCCAGTGCCTTTCGTATACATACACACACGCACGCACGTATATTTAGTGTAATAATTCAATTGTCAAACAAAGGGAAACTTGACATAATTGAAATACAATTTATGGAAAGTAATTTTAAAGATGAGCGAGAATTGAAGTATGGGTTTAAATAAAAAGAATAGACATACTGAAAATAAGTGACAACTGTTCTTTGCTATAGATATACTACTTTTGTCTATTTCTAAAACAAACTCACCAAGACTTCCCTGAGACTTCCCCGAAAGGAGTTAAATTTGCAAACAAATGGTCTTCTGCCACAGTTGCTTTGAAACGATTGGTTGCACATGGCCAACTGTTTCTCATTTTCACCCTAGACTTCCTCAAAACCCTCAGGTAGATACCATCTGGTCCTAGTGATTAATCCATATTTACTTTGTCAATTTTTTGAAAACCTCCAGAGTATTGACCACTATTTGATCTTGTGTATCCAACCTGCTCATTTCCTGGAACAATCTGGATTTGGGAATCTCCTTAATATCTTCCTAATTAAAGTCTGAGGTAAAAATTTAATTCAGTCTCTCAGGCCTCACATTTTTGTCTTGAGTCTGTTATTTGCCCCAAAGTCAGCCAGGGATCCCAGGATGATACGCCGCTGGATTTCTGCATTAGAAACCGAAACACCTTTCCCTGGCTTCTGATTCTCTCATGAGACATCCTTGGCCCAGCTCGCTTGCAGTTTACATAATGAACTCTTCCCTCATCATTCTGTCCATCTTGGAACCTCCAGCACATTTGCCAAACAGTCTGTTTTTGGCAAGAACCTGCTATGTTTGATAACTGACATACATTCTTGCTGTTCACGATAGGGTGCATATCAATATTCTCCAAACATTCTGCAGCTATTAATTCTGAAAAAGATCCTATACTGTTTTCTCCTTGACATGTCAACATATTTTTCCCCCTTTTTCACTCAGGTGTTGAATTAAATTTCACAACAACTGTTACTTAAGATACTAGAAACTATTACTATTAATGAGGATATTTTTATTCTTTTCTCTAATTGCCTGAAAGTCTGACATGACGACTGTTTGTGTAGATGCACACTCCATACGAGGATATGATAGCAATTTGGGTTTCCTTGTATTATATCATAAAAATGATGAAAGATTCTCTTTAGAGAGGGTCCTGTATCTCTTCTGAAATTCCTCTGATACACAAATGTCTAGAAATATTAAATTCAAGGTGTTGAAGTATTTCTATTAATGTGCATCATATATGACTAATATCAATAAATCGCACTAATTTTTCTCAGAAGAACTCAAAAGATTTAGCAGCTTTATATAACACTAACACTTTAAATCTCACAATCAGAGCTGAGAGCTGTGAGCGGGGTATGAGGAGGGGAGAGGCTGATCTGGTCAGTGCGACCACACGAGATGGACCTCTTTTAAGCCTGCTGTCCTTAGTCTGCTTACACATAGAGGTCCGATTATTTTCCACCTGACACCGTAAAGTATTTCAATACAACAAAAATCCATCCACTGAAGTTCTTCACCTGTGCAGAATCCAAAAGTCATTTTATTTTCAGTCATAGCCAAACATTTATAAATACAGCAAAAATAAAACTTTAGTAATTGTGCAATTTCAATTCAGTCTTCATCTGTTCAGAAAGTATTGCTTGCAGTGAGTCAACACCCAAATCTAATAAGTATATGAAATCAGGAGACATTAATGAACACAAAGGAAGCGTTAGCTGTAGAAGAAATAAAAGAAACTATGATTTGCCACAGTGTTCATTTCAGCCAGGTAAATAACTGCTTATTATACTCTCCCTGAGGGACCAATTAAAAATGAGTCTCAGGTGATGAAATGTATTTTCAGCAGTGGAAACAGACTCATTTTACCATTGTTCCTATTTTGTTTGTATGTATTTATGGTTAAATAGCATAATCATATTTTTCAGTGTTATATACATTAAATAAAATACATAAAACCAAATGCAGGAAAAATCACATATACAAATTACATGCATACACACACAAATATCACCACACACATATACTTCATGGCTTTGGACAGGAGAACAAAGTGAATTTTCACCCTGCATCCATTGCTATGCATGAATTTTAGAACTTTTTGGAAGCAGTTAAGATAATGCACCTGAATCAACGCTACTGATTCAGTTACTAAATTACATTATTGCATTTGCATACTGAGGATTATGCTTGAAATGCGCAGAAATTGCCTTGGGTTTCCCTAGCATACAGTTAATGGCATTTGGCCATCTCAGAGAATCGCCTGGACCAGCTCTCGTTCCGCAGACACGCCAACAGACTCCACTCCAGGGCACCGTTTCCTGAAGTTCAGGCTCTCATTTCTGTTCGGTTACCATTTGGATGGCCTCCTGTGGCCCCAAATTCCATTCTACTTCTTGACTAAACCTTTTCCTCTCACCTCCCTCCTGCCATCCTCAATGACTTTGCATCGACACGGAAAATTTGTTACTACCCGCTAAATAATTATACATGTTTGACTCTGTTGCCAGCAGGACCGTTTTACTGTCCAATTCTCAGGAATTATTTATCTTGTCATCTGCCCTACTTCCCACATCCAGCAAACATGCTTCAGACCCCCTCTGGAACCTTCTACCTCTCATTATTACAATCTTTTCTTGGATTGCAACCTTTTGGGCCACATTACATTTTCCTCTCTACCCTCGGTGATCTATAAATAGTTGCTTTAATAGCGCTGTTAATAGTACATGAGACTCATTCATTCCTCAAGTTCCTCTTTTGTCACTGTACATTATTCCTCTGTGTGTGTGTGTGTGTGTGTGTGTGTGTGTGTGTGTGTGTCCTTAACAACCGGCATGGTGCTTTGACCTTGATACTTACATGATAAGCTTGTGAAGTCCAACTAAGGGAATATTAAGAATTAAAGAAGGAACTTCTATTTCCAGTGATAAATGCCAAGTATTTATCACCTGTTCCTCCCCATATTTCACTGAAGTGATAGGAGTGACCCTTCATAAAGAATTCCTTCCTGTATGACAGCCCCAGAAAGCAGCAAAGAATTCCTTCAGTTGATCAGAAATTCTGGGGGAAATTTCTACTTTTATTTTTTTATTTTCATTGAAGTGTAGTTGACATACAATATTTTATTAGTTTCAGGCGTGGAACAGTGATTCAATACTGAGCACACTCAAAAGGTGTGTGTGGTAAATTCTGATAAAGGGGACAGGTGCTCCTGCATGGCCTGCTGTGCACGTGGACATGATGTTTGGAGATACAGCAACAATTTTCACACACGAGGAAAGAAGGATGAAAGAATACCAAAGGATTATATTGTGCAAAAAAATACAGCTGTTGGTGGAAAAGAAATTTCGAAAGAACTGAGGTTGCTACGTGCTGACATCATTGTATAGCTGTGGCTGGTTGTAAACATGCCCACGAAGATGTGCAAACATACATAGGAACATGAACATGAAGGAAACCAGACCCAGCTTACAGACCGAGATGGGCTGGAAGTCGTCATGTTGATCCACTGTGAGCTTTTGATCATTCAAAATGTCAAAAGTAACATCACTTTAATAACTAGTTTGTCAGATTCCTGTCAAGCCCATTCAACTGAAGTCATTTTATAGCACTCCACCGTTGAGTCACTAAACTATTGCCAAATTTAAAAGAATGTCGGCTTTTTATCTAGTTAGCCCTAGGAGGAGACTATGATATTGAAATCCCAGCTCCCCCAAACTGGAAGAAGCGCCTAAGTAAATTGGCACAGTTACAATACAGAACACACCACGTTTTGTGACTCAGGGTCTGCTCCCCTGTTTCTGACAAATGCAGACACTATCAGATAAGCTGTCAATTCTCTTAGATGTGTAACTTTATAAGGGGCTAATTTTTTCACACTGCCTAATGAGATTTTGCTAGCAAATAAGTGTCTAAAACATATGGGGACAATGTACATTAGCTCCAAGGGAACTGTTATCTTTAGAACTGTCAGAGTTGAAATTTTGAAGGGATAAAACTGATTTTTTTTCAAAATTAATTGCTTTTGTCTGCTGTTCAACACATATGTCAGGGCAAAAGAGAGAATTTATGCTAACATCTACAATTGTTTGACAATTCGTTAAACAGCATCATGTTTACAGTTTCATAGGAGACTAAAATCATACTTGCCTCCATCCAGGACAACTGGGTTTACTATTGGCAATGGCCTATATTAAGAAAGTATAATATATTCCCTAGTTCCTATCTTTCATTGTGTCTATAATATATATAAGACTCACAAGTATTATTTTCAGAGTATAACGTACTCTTGTCTGCCCAAATTGATTGGAGACCCCTAAAAGAGAAATTGTATGTTGACTTTATTTTTAAGTAGGAATATGTATTTGCTCTGCTATACCCAGAAAAAGTTATATATCTATATGTAACTTTTATATGTATATGTGGCCTTGAATCACAAGGCAGAGGTCACAGTCTTCAGTGCTGGTAGCAACGGAGGTCTTGTCAAGTCCCTTGAAAAACCCAACTGTACCCATCTCTAGTGGTCTTTATTGCCTTGTGTTCCCATCCTGAAGGTATATAGGTTACCTCTACTATCCAAAAGTATGCAACCTTTCATAAGCTGAAATGGCATAAATGGAAGAAATAATTACCACTAATTTATTTGGGAAAATTTATGAGTGTTCCCAAACCCCAAAACTCACCTCTTTTGGGCTTTTCTGATGCCTTAGGACACACCTTGCTAATGGATGTACAAATACACCAAGATAAAGCATAGCCACTGAAAGGCTCAGCTCGAAGCTCGGGCAGTTGGTTGCCCAGCCTCTGAGTGCAGCCCCTGAGAGAGGAGCCTGGCAGCGCCATTCTTGCCGCTAAGCACTGGTTTTGCAATATCCTTTTCCCAGAGAAGTAAAAATCCTCTTTGGACGTCTCTCAGATAGCAAAAATAGATAATAATGTAGGTGTTTTTAAAAAGCCAACTGGTATAATGTAAACTTTCAAAAAGCAGGGGATACCTGCATTACATTCTGATATGTCCCAGTGCCTAACCTGCAGCCAAAGGTGAACCGTTAGCAAGTATACAGTGCAATTCATTGGTATATTCATGCCCATCATTCCAATCATCTATATTATTAAGACTTTCCAGTCTTAGCTGGGTTGAGTGGGAGATAAATGCCAAGTATCCCTGGGTGGTAAACTCAGCAGGTATGGCCTTGTCTAATCCTTCTGGGCTGGATCTGAACTTGCATCTCCTGCTTTCTCTGTTCGCTGTATGACTGTAGAAAGATGAGTGCATGTAACTCCAGGGAAAAGTATAATCCCACCCCATGGCAAATAACCTTTGAAACCAAAATCAGTCAAAGGGAGAAATAAAGTGGAAGAAAACTATTTATTGCCTACAAGCAGTTGTCCACTTCTGCTTGCTGGTGTCTCTCATGATCTGGCTGCAAAAGAAACACCTTATTGATATAGAAATGCATTGAGGCCAGGTGAGAGATTCTGGAAATATTGCAGTTTTACCCACATTACACTTCTTGAGTCAAGCTTCTCATTTGTAAAGCTGAGCTCAAAAGGCCATAAAAATAAGTGAGATGGTGTACACAGACAGCATAATGTCTTTCATTCCCTTGTCTCTCAAAACGTGGAAGAAGAGAAGTGAATTGTTTTTCCATACTTACATAAAACAATGAAATGTTGGGTGGTATTTCCTATCAGAGTTGTAGATCAGATTTGGTCTTAGAACCAACACAATATCAAAAGTTATTAGAGAGGGTGGCAATACTTAAACAATGAAATGTCAGCAGAGGTGCAACAGCGTAGTCACAATTCTTTTCTATCACACTGGGCATGATGAGTCTACCCCTTTGTTAAGATTTTATCTTACTTATAACCTCTAGAGTCCAGAATACAAACACATTTTTATGATTATCCTTGTATTTACAAAAAATGGATTATGATTTCCTTTAATCTATATTGAACCTCTTGTTTTGCACCTTGTGAACTTTCTTAAAATTATAACAAGATCTTTCAAGACTTAAATGAGTTCTTTTACTAGGACTGCTTGCTTTCATTATAAATGTGGTTGTAAAATAAACAAAAATATTATAATCAAGTATTTAGGATTTCTTATTAAATTCTTTCTATTCAGAATATGAACGTTTTAACTCTCTTATTTGAACATGGACAATGTAGGGACAATGGAAGTTCTGTGGCCAGGATCCTCACCTGGTACCCATTGTGCACCTGCGATGAGGTAATACTTAGCCTGCTGCACAGGCTTATACTTGCATACCCACTGGCGATAAGCCATTATTGACTGTGTGGCTATATAAAGACTTCTGCCTGGTGCTAAGAGGAGAAGGAAGCAGGAGAGAGAGATCCTAGAGAGTAGAGCAGAGACTGGGAGAGGAGACAGAGCCTTGAGTGGAGGCAGCACCTGGTGCAGAGATGGAGGCAGATGGAATCTTGCGCTCAACCTACTGCTGGTAGGAGCCCCTTTTTACCTGCAACATTCCGTTGTCATTATTTGGTCTCCTCCAATCCCTAGTGAACTTGCCAGGAGCTAAGAACTCCCTCCACCTGGGGCTACAAATACCTCTAAGTATAGGATTTTGCCTTGCACCTGTTAGTAATGAATGGGGAAATTTACTTAACCTATAACATGTCAAATCTATGATTATTTTCTAACAAACCTAGAACCCAGCAATCAAGTTCAATATTGGCTAAGCTGAAATTCATTTGTTTTCTTTAATGGGTGGTAAGAAACGCATTTGTAGTTCAAATTTTTTGTGACAGATGAAGATGAATTTTGTTTATAGCTTCACATTGTGTCTGTTCTTTCAAAATCATTCAAATATATTGACAGGGGAATAAAGCCAACATTGATGGTATTGTTGGCCAAAGTGATGTCAAGAAAATATGACAAGAATATTAGGAAAATTGAGGACATAATAGAGAATAAAGAATAAAGAAAATGCTCAGTAGCCAGAAGCAAGAGCACAGGGGGAACAATATCCCTTTAATCCCTGGCTATTTCACACAGATCTGAGCTCTCTGTGGAAACCAAGATATGAAGCTCACTGGCCTTGGGCATATAAAAAACACCAAAAGTGAAAAAGATCTCAACAAGTTTCAGGAAAGCTTGCTCTTTATGTTAAAAAGGAATGGAAAAGCCTAATCTTCTGCTATATCACTGCAAAATGAGAGATTTCCAGACAAGTCACAAATGTTAAGAAAACACTTTCTAAAACAAATATAGCATTTTTGAAAACATGAAACTAAACAAAAAAATTATTCGGGATATCTAGGAACACATAAAACTACATTACTAACATGGTTACTATTTTTAACTATAATGTATAGCAATTGAAAAAAAGCAAATTTAAAGATGATATTTGAACATTTAGGTTATGAAAAAAATGCCTTAGTGAATAAAATAAACTATGTTAACTTTTTATCATTTAAGGTTTATTCAGAAGTTTTTTTCTATAAAGTTGAAGTATTCAAGATAAGATATTTAAGAGATTTGAATCAAAGTAATGAAATAAATTTTGATCATTGAAAAATTATGATAATTGAGAAAAATCTAAGTTCTCCTTAATAGTAGCCAATTTATCATCAGTCTTAACATAATTTGCTACCTATTATATTCATTTTATTCACATCATTGTAATTTTGGGTTGGGATAGATATAGAAGGTAAGATACCAAATGACAAAATCTCTATTAAAACTAATTCTTTTTTTCTTTAGAAGTGAATGAAAGCACCCTGCATAAAAATAATATTGCTTGGAGACGCATGGTTTATCAATTAAAAAATCATAGAGGACATGTGATATTTCAGAATTGCTAATGTGGCAGCTTTGGGAATGTGCTGCTCATACCTGCGGCAGAGGCACGGCTCACTGACAGCCTCGGCTGGACCCGCCCACCCTCTGGATCTACCACTGTGTTCATACTGAGGCTGTGCTAAGGCCAGTAAGTGGGAGCACAAGCCCAGGACCTACTGGCCATCCCTCTTCTAACGGTTGATTTTAGTTTGAGAATCCTGCATCTGCCTGTTCAAATTTTTCTTAAGACTGCTCTGCTGTCCAGGTTCTTTCCTCCCAAACTTCTTCCTTCCCCTGTCTTCTTTCACAGATGTCACACTGTACTGCATTCTGAAGACACCCTGTCTTCCGTTTCCTCCCTTTTATGCTTCGTGGGCATATCCTCCAGGATATCTTTGAATGTTAATCCTGCCTTAGTGTCTGCTTCTTGGAGAACCTGAATCCACACACTAACAAGAAGTATAAGGAAAATGACCATTTTATAATCTTTATATATTAATTCACATGAAAAACTTTCCCACTCCAATATCATTGTTTATGAAACAACATGGAGCGTTAGGTATGGTTAGTGAGAAACTTGGATTTAAAGCTCCATTTTAAAAATTGAGTCAAGTATTTTGTCATTCATTTCGATATTCATGAGTCACACTTAACCATTAAGAATTTTAAAGACATCACAAACCAAAGAACGTTGATTTCAGCAATATCCATGTAATTAGTGTAATCCATTGAATGATGAATTGCATAAACTGTGAAAGACAATAAATAAAAAATGAACAACAGATACTAAAAATACCCCAAAAGGAGCTTGCTCACCAGTTGGTTCTATTGTAGAATTGCTTTAGTTAATCAAATAAAAATTGAATAACAAACTTAAAATATTATGAAATGATGTGACATATCTTTAATGTGTATTTGAAAAGATAAATGTGGTCCTTCTTTTGTGATCAGTTAAAGGGAATATTAATAAATTTATCAACAATCATTTCCTATTTTAAAAATCCTTGCTTGCCAAGACTTTCAGTTTCTACGTTTGCAGCAGTTAAATCAGGACTAGATCAAGCAAACAAAAACGGAACCCTACTGCTCTCTAAAAAGATATAATGCTTAACTTTAAAAATATGCACATGCAGTACTAGATTGGATGATTAATCTATTTGAAATGGGTGTGAAACATGTTAGCCAATAATTCAGGAAGAATTAGTTAAAAAATTATGTTGAAGCCAAAGCATGATTTAATACATTTTATTATTGTAAGCTTTGGACCCAATTAAAATTTATGTAACTCACTTCTTGGAAAGCAACTAAATTATTTTGAGCATTCCCAACTATATTTCGATTGAAACAAGTGTCTGTGTGCAGTAGCACAGTTACTGAAAGGCAACAAAACAAACTGAATATATGTAAGAAAACAATTTGACTTTTTTTTTAACATTGGAGAAACCATATTCTATTAAATTAGAGATGCATGAAATGCAAGGATCCCATGGAACTTCTTTAATAAAGATGAGTTAAACGATGTGTCATTATACTATTATTGGAAATTTTACATTAAAATTGTTTGTTTATTACAGGCATTTTGTTGTTTTTCAGTCCTATAATGATGCAGTCCAGGAGCTCTGCTGTGTCTCTAAACCGTTTTGTGGTAGTGTCTTTATAAAACTTTCTGACTTTTATCGTAGCTCTACATGATTTCTGAAGTCTTTTTAAGCTAGAGAAACTTGGTATTTGCCGTAAGAGAGGGTGGGATTTTGTGTCAGATCGCCTTTTCTTCTTCCTTTGAGTACTAGATCGGCTTGAGGGTGAGCTGGCCACACAGTCACATTCCCCCTCTCTTCTGTGTGTACGTGTGGGCGGGCAACTTAGTCTGTGTCAAGGCACTAAGAGTGGGGAGCGTCTGCCATTCTGAATCATCTCAGTGGTGCAACCCCATATCCTGGCTCTCTCTTTCCCCGTTGCTCTTAGCTGGGAAATGGTGATATCATGGACAAATTGAAAGCTACATGTTAGCATCCATCAGTCAGACTGTCTGATCTGTCCTGGACTGCTCTTCTCTAGACTGTATCAGAAATAAAAATACTGTGCTTAAGGAACAAATTTTAATCGCTTTGTTAGCCGATTTCTTTTTTTTTTTATTAAGGTATCACTGATATACAATCTTACGGAGTTTTCACATGAACAACATTGTGGTCCCTCCACACACCCCTTTGTAATCACTGTCCATCAGTGTAGTAAGATGCCATAGAGTCATTACTGCCTTCTCCATGTGTTAGCCTATTTCTTAACAATACAAATTCTAAGTCATGATTCATTTCCTGTGGTACTTGTTACCACCCCATCCCATATCCTAACACAGAGAATGATTGTGACATTAAGCTACATCCAAGGGGAGCCTATTTGTGAGAATACCTTTCCTCATTGTCTGCACCTCCAGTCTATAATTTGTCTTGGCATATTATTTCTATGGCATTAATGCCCTTATTTGTCTCGAGTACAAAAACAAAAACAAAAGGAAACAAACTATTATCACTTATCCTAACACCAATTTTTATTCTGTATTTTTCTTTACTGTTCTTACAGATGGTCTCTGATTTTTTTACTTTTCTTAAACCAACATCTATTAATTATAAGGGGGTTCCAGTATCAAGCTATATAATTACATCTTCTTGTTTAGTCATGTCCAAGCAATTTACACTGAAATGCAATAGTTTATTATCAATTGCTTTTTTATTTGCCTTTAGATATGTATACATACATATATAAAATATATGCCTGATGGATAGAAACTCATTCCTGGGATTCACCTAGGCCTTCAATCGTTCAGCTCTGAGATATCTACATTAATGAGAAATGTGTCAAGGAAAGTGTATTGTGGGAGAAGCTAGATTTTACTTAAGTGAGTTAGTGGAAGAGGTATGAGCTGATGTTGTGGATGATGTCAGGAGTCTGCTCTAGAAGAACAGAGATACTGAGGGGCATAGGGACATCCTAGGACAAATAGGTGTAGAATGGGATCTGGAGTCTCCCAGTCTCATAAAAAGGATCAACACTGGGAAAACAAGGAAAGGGAAATTTTTCAGCTGGAGAATAGGAACATAGGAGGCATTTTGATTTATTTATACATTAACACATTTGTATCGCATCTCTTCCACAAATTGGAGTAAGCATTAGAGAGAGAATGTGAAACAAAAATGATTCATGACTTTTCAAGCATAGTCATTAGGAACAGGCGTTGGATTGACTCTGAGATGAAGTGCAGCTACTACGTACTGAAAAGCTGTTGTACAATCTGCAGTAGACTAGACACCTCCTATGTATTACCTCATTTATCATCAACATTCATTGACTTATACACTTAAAATTGTACATTTTTCGTAGGTAAGCTATATCTCAGTCCACCTGATTGTATACATATAATTGAATATTATTTAAATATAGAAATATATGTTTAAAGCCTCTGTGTCTCCAAGTGTACTAATTTAGGTGGAGCTCTATTACCAGAATGAATTAGGTATATTCATTTTTCAAATTGATTAATTCTTACGCTTTGAAAAACACATGAGTTCGCTCATTTAGAGGAGTTACCATATTCAGTTTCAAAGGTTGATGAAAGCTAGAAACTGTACTGTGCCTTTTGGGAGAAAGACAGGTACCAAAAAGGGTCGGGTGCAGGTTAATTCTCCATGCTTTCCAATTCGCCTGAATCTGCCCCTGAATGGGCCATTCTGCTTCAGGAGCGCTCATGTTAATTCTATTCCCTCTAGATTTTATTTGCATATGTTTGTCTTACTAGCATTTAAGTAAATCAGACTAATTACTATAAACAAACATACATTAGAAGCAATATTTGGGCAGTGATGAACATCTAAAAATGTGATTATATGAGGTGATTGGAATTTCATTAAAATTAAAAAGAAGTCCTTGAGAAAGAAACTTACATATGAATAAAGTTGATTCTTTAATATTACATTAACTGGGCAGGTTATCATTATAGCAGGGAAGAGATACAATTTCTGCCACACAACCATTCAGACTATTTAATATTATTTCAATGGGATAAAAAGAGATAATATTTGGTGCATAGATGGTTTGAAATGCGTTTACTCATACTTTGTCTTGGCATTAAAGAACTATCATGAAAATGTCATTATCACTATCTGAAAAATAGTATTGGGAAAGAAAATAATTTCTCTCAACATATATGATTGAAATGTCTTTAGGCAAAGTGATATGTAACAAGCTTCAGGAATACGCATTGAAATGGAGCAGTGATCAAATAGTAAACATTTACTGAGTTCATTTTATGTTTCAAGCACTTAATTACTTGGTATTTCACCTCCTCTGCTTTCAGAAAAATAAAGCATAGTTGAAATACTTCAATAAAATATTTCAGACAAATTACCTCAAGCATTATATGTACAAGTTAGTATTAGTTTTAAGAATCTTTGACATTTAAATGTAAGGAGAGATTTTTCAGTATAAGGAAAACGGTAGCCTAAAGGTTTTTACTGCAGACAATGGGAAAGGAGAGCAGAATTTGCCACCCCAGAATACACCTCTTTGGTATAAGGAGTATCTTGAGCATTATTATTTTTTTTTAAAGAAACTGCAGACACAGGAAAGGCTCTGAAAAACCAGTAGAGGTTATTTCCTTTTTGTAAGAGATATTTGCATTTACAAGGGAAATCTGCATTTGTAAGGGTGTCTCCTCCTCTGGACTAGGAAGAGGTGGGTGACAAAATCTCTAGAAAATTATCGGTGAAGAAGGCAAGGACTTAAACCCGCATAAGAAGCAGACCTTTGTTTACTGTGCTTGCCTAATAACCTCCATAACTGACCCTCTACACTCCCAACATCTCCTTTTGCCCTCGGCTGGAGATGGTTTTTTAAGTAGTAGGTTGGGCCACTTCTGGGAGTAACTTGATTTTCTTGGATATATTCCCTGTGTATACAGGTGGTAAACTTTTATTACAGGGGGATCCCAGTCAAGCACCCAGAAGGGTAGAGGGAAAATTATTTTTCCTGTTAGAATCTATTTCTAATTTAGTATTATTTTATTCATAGCACACCTTCCTTGTCTAGAATTTTAAATTATATTTACAAGTTAATTATAGTCATTATATAATTTTATCACACATTTAATTATATTAATAATACAAAATTTCTTAAATGCTCGCTAGCTGCCAAGTGGGTAGATACAGTGACGACTCAAACAGAAAATTGGCCTCTCTTCATGAGCTACACTTACATATATTCATTTGTGGGGTTTTTTTCCTGTTTATTCATTTAATAATCCATCTTCTCTTCTATATTGTAAACTCATGAAAACATACATCCAATCCATTTTACTGACTATTTACACTTAGTACATGGCACAGCCCTTAGCTCCTCGCAGTTATTAAGTTTTTTTAATAAATGGATGAAAAGTGAATGAATGTTTATTTACAAAGCTTAATAGTATTACTAAAGTTGATAAAAATAATAACCTGAAAATTCAGAAACAAAATACTATGTTATATTTTTTATTCATTTCTTCATTCAACTGTTCAGGAGATAAAACAGAAAAATGTAATACACAATGTTTACACTCAAAGAACTCAGAGATTAGTAAGTAAAGACAGATTTATAAGCAAATGGTTGCTCCAAAGCCTCACAAGTCTCTGAAGAAAAGGATTCAAGGTGACGGCTGACCAGATCCTTGATAAATGAGCGCCAGACACAACAAGGGAGGAAATATTTTTTCTTTCTTCCCTTTCTTCCTTCCTTCCTTTTTTTTCTTTTGTCTTTCTTCCTTTACTCCTCTTTCTTTCTTTTTCTTTCTCTTACTCTCTTTGTCTTTTTTCTTCTTTTTAAAATTATTTTTTGCTAATAATAAGAGGTCCAAGAATTGCCTCCAAGAGATCACTAACACACTTCCTTTCTATTATAATTTGGAATCATGTCAGTTTTACTCCCCACTAAGATTGGCACATGGTACTAAATATTCAAGAAGTTGGCGTTGAACAAATGCCAGTATGAGAAATGCTTCAAATTATGAAAACTACAACCAGCTGTTCACCAGATCGATTAATACTCATTTCAGTCTCATGCTCTGTGATTAATGAAGGACCAAATCCCTGTGGGATGTCTTCAGGGATGTATTTTGGCTGTTTATTGGATGTGGAGGATAGCACCAAGAGCCACAAATACTCAGTCACCTATTATAAAACCCAGATGCATATTATTTCCTAAGTGACACTAGGAGTAGAATGTCGGGGGAAAAAAGGGGAAGAAAATGACATTGAAAAGTGTGGTGGTCTCAAAATGCTGATATTATCTGGTCAAATAGGCCATAGCACATATAATAATATGTGATAGCTATTTTAACCCTTATGCAAAAGAGCAATAATAATAACATATAATAAAGTCAAGAATCAGAAACATGTTATTGTTTGTCTTTCCGATGATAACCGTTCTGTTAGTAGAAGTAATTAGATGTATTTCATTATGAACACGAATGACTTGGTTGGATCCAATATTTATATTGTCTGTGACCTTGGGTGAGCCAGATAATCCCTTGCACCTCAGTTGCTGCCCACTCTCCATCTTTCATAGTATTCTTTAGGTTATGAAGATTTAGGTCATACAAGATGTTAGCAGCAAGCAAAGTCGTTTCTGGCACATGGAGATGTTAAATTAATGTAAAAAGTCATAAAAACCAAAGAAACTTAAAATACTTCACGCTCAACTAGTTGATACCCAAATAGAGTAACTTTACTAGTTAAACAAGAACAGCAAGACAGAATTACTGACATGTCCAAATACTAGAATACCTTATCAGAAACAATTTAAAAAGAAGCTAAAGTAATATATATGATGGTGTTAACTTCACCTGAGCCCAGAAAATGGTGATGGTTAAGAAATCTCCACTCTTTTGTGCTCCGGAAAAGGCTTCCCATGAAGAACCTCCCTACCCCTTCTAACTTAGGTAATCCCACTGACCACCCTTTCCCATGACTCCATAAAACTCACAGAGGACCCTGTGTTTGCACATGACAAGGGCAAATGCAGACTTTCCCCCTTTTGCCTGGACCTCCTGAAATGCCAGATGTGCTTTCAGCTCCCAGTTTTTAACTCATGAACGACGGGCTGACATTAAAACCATCTGTTGCCCTGGAACTAGCTAGGCACAGGGATGACTGTTTCTAGTTCAGCTAACTGGCTGAGACGTCTCCTGACTGCCAAACAGTCCTGCCTGTAAATCAGCCCACCCCCTTTAACTGGTCTATTCTCCCTGACTACGTCTAGGCAAAAACCTCACTGCTCAGACACCATGTCCCTATCTCCCTACTGCAATAGACTGAATAAAATCAGTGCCTTCCTTGTCTGGTTTTAGCCAAACAAGCTTTTCAGTTATGTATTAACTAAACATTTATCATCAGCTCTGTGCTCGGTGCTATCCCACATTCTGAGAATTTAGCAGTAAGCAAAAAAGAAAAATGTCCTGGCTTTATGGATCTTATATTCCAGTATGAGGTGAAATAAGATAATAAAAATGGTAACACATAAATATTTGTGTGTCAGGCAGGGTAAGTGTTATGAAGTGACAGGATCACAGGTAAAGGACAGTGGCTGAAAGAGGGACGGTAATGCAGGTGCGTTGGATCCAGGGCCTGAGGGAAAGCACGTGAGTGAGTGGCGGGACTGACAACACGCCCCCGGCGGGGGAAATTGTATTCTTGGCAGAAGGACAGGTGAGTTCAAGGCTGCGAGAGTGATGGGCACAAAACCCAAGGGAGAACGGCAGGGCCGGGAGGGGACAGGTGGGAATGATAAAAGGCATGGGGACCGATGTCAATTAGGACCTTGAGGTAGAAGAAAAGGCATCGGTGGGTTTGAACACAGAAAAAATAAAATTTTGCTTAAATGGTAAAGTCTACAGAAGACTATTCTGAGCAAGAGTAGAAGCAGGGAGACACGTCCAGATTCATTTGCTGTGATCAAGATGAGCTATGGGGACGGATGGCAGTGGTTGTGACTTCCTTATATTTTCCTTTATATTAGGTGAGGATAGTGAGACCTGGTCAGCTTCCAGGTGTATTTCCAAAGTAGAGCCCACAGAGCAGGCTGCTCTATTTCATGTATAATTTCATAAAGAAGGAAAAGAGATGGGTCTGTGATAACTCCAGGTTATTTCTTTTTCTTCGGGTTTTTTTTTTTAACTTTAAAAAGTTAAAGAGATGGGACAAAACGGAGACAAAAATATTAGGGTGGGCTTGGGAATAGATGTTGAGTTCTCGTCGGGATATGTTCAGTTTTGAGACACATATTTGACCTTATTAAATATGTCAAATGTAAGGTTTGGTATATAAGACTTGGAGTGGGAGAGGGAGATTCTAATTTGGCGGTACTCTCAACATTATTTACTGTCTTGAGACTCAAAAAGTTCCCCAGGAGGAGGCTTCTGTATAGGAGGGAAATAGGTCAGAAGACTAAGTCCTGGGATCTGCGGGCTTAGAGGTAGACCAGGGCAGTGGCCTCAAACTATATTTCACAGTGTCCCATGAAAACATTCTGGAACAACTAGGTATACCTTTGTACATTTTCAAATCAGCACTAAAATTGTTCATCATGAACCCAAGATGTTATAAGGAACATAATTTCAGAGCGTTATAAATATAGACATTCATAATGTTTAAAATAACATTGTTCTATCCCCTTTTAAATATACTTTGACCACATACTCTGATGCTTTCCCTTGTTCATCTAAAAATGTTTGAGCAAGTCTCCTTTAACACTCAGAAATTTCACATTTTTTATTTTGAACTGATATTTTTGTTCTACTTTAAAAATATATATATATCCAATATCATATTCTATTATGCTAGAAAAGTTTTAAAGTTCGCCCACTAAAATATTTCTCAAACCAAAAGGAGTCTATGTATATTTTTAAATGTAAGTTTATTATGTCATAAATCCATTGGGAGAGAAGACTTCTCTAAAAATTCCCATAGGTTCTAAGTGTGGAAATTATTATCTAGTTAAATTATTTTCACATTTTATGTGAAAACAGAAATATAAATTTTGATTATAAATCTAGTAATGAGATATAATTTAATATCAATTTTATTAATATTTTTCATTATATATGTGTATGTATATAGGAGTTCCAAAATGTTTTGCACACATAAGTAGATGGGAACTGATAGGGCCAATTGATTTAAAACTCTTAGGTTTTATGTCAAAAATATATAATCATCTATAGTCAAACATTGTTTTTTAACTATCAAATGCCAATCCCCAGATATTACTGACATAGACCTCTGATAAGACAAAGCTGAGTTATTGCTCAGCATGGCAAGAGAGAACAAGTCCCCAGCAAGAACTTCAGAAGTGTCTCATAGTCGTGGCAGGAAAACACAGTCAAATTTTATTAAGAATGTGAAGTTTGGTTTAAAGCAAGAGTTTCAGTACAGAGCTTGACTAGACCTGGATAGACATTATGATATACCAATTTACATTTATTGGAACCAGAATTCAGGAGCTTGGTGGAGCAGGGTAAACTGTCTATTGATGTTTTTATTGATGAGTTTGTGAATCTTTCTGGAAGCTCCTGTAATGAACAATTAAGTTATTGCCTCTGTAATTGTCTCTCTTGGAATAATAAAGATAGCAATTCTTATCACTTTAACTCATTAAACATTAGACCATAAGATGTGTGTATGTTTCAAGGCACAGTGAGAGTCGGGGGTTGAGTAGGTAAATTTGATTCTCAATATCCAAGCTGTGTGTGCAGGTATATGGTTGCTGGTTCTCTACCCAACAGCTCGGAAGGTTCTCCTTCAACTCTGTTAAAAATAAAGATTGGGAAGAGCAGGCAAGCTCTGATTTGCAAACTATTAGTCACTCAGTCATTACAGTCTTTCATTTCCTGAACACCATCTTGAGCATCTCTATGGAACCCTGCTGTCTTTAAGGCAGCGCAGCATAGAGAGTTTCAGGAAGGTGCTGGGTGGGAGTGAGGGTGGGGCCTTTCTTCTGTAAAGTGAGGGAAAGGTGACTATGAAAGGGAGCAAAATAGAACCAGCATGAATTAGTTTCAGGCAAAAATAGAATGGATACAATGATTCCTTTAAAACTATTTACCACTGGGATTAAAGATGGAGGCATGAGAGGTGAGAGAGAGGCTTCCTCCTAAAACCACATATAATAAGAAAATATAATTAATACAACTAATCCTGAAAGAGCAACAGGAAAGAGGTCTGCACCAGAGTGCATACACCTGGAGAAAAGAATAAACCTCACCGAACAGGGTAACATACCAAAGCTGTGGCTCGGCAGGACCCAAGCCCTCACCCAACCCCAGCTCACCAGCAGGAGGAAGAGAAATGGAGCGGGAAAGGAGTAGAGGCCTGAGACTGCTCAATACCTAGCTCTGGAGATCTGCTCTGGGAGTGCAAACCTACATTACATGGTGCTCTGGTGATTAGAAGGGTTGGAAAGCTAAGACAGGCAGAAATACCTGGAGAGACTAAGATGCCAGCCACTTGTAGAAACAGGGATCCATATCCGGCTGCTCTGAGACAACAGAAAGGCAGGCAGTCTGAGGGACTTCCTAACAGCGAGAGGGCTGCAAAAGGGGCATGAATTGCACAGAGCTTACTGCTCAGGAGATAGGACAGGTAGACAAAATTGTTTAGGTGCACTCTCCCCAGCAGGTTGGGAACATTCACGATCTTCAGGCGTTCCATCTCCTGGCTGGCTACGCAACTCCAAGGCACCCCTCCATGATATGCAGCCTGCTGTGCTTTCCTCCCGGCCACCCGCACCTGGCTCACAAAGCAGCAAACCCTACACTGGCATTAGGCCAGCCAGAGGGAAGCCCCATCTACAGCAACTACAAACGCAAAGCATAGAGGCTGATACCTGCGTGCTCGGCCCACTAGTTCAGGCAGTGGAGACAGGCATAGCAGCTGGGAAGCAGGAAACAGCTCTTTCCTCCCCCCTAGGCACCAATACCACTCCCCTTCCACCCCCAACATTGCTTCAGGGGCTGTGCAGCTCCAGGGAGTAGAGCTTCTGGGCACTAGAGGGCGCCACATACAAATATGAAACCTCAAAGGAACCTGGTTCAAAGCAAAATTGTAAATACACCAGAGAAAGAGTCAAATGAAATTGACCTCATGAATCCTCCTGAAAGAGATTTCAAAATAAGAATCATAAACATGCTCATGGAGGCATCCTACAGTATGGGAGAATATATTTATGGGAGAAAAATATTCAAGAACTCAGGAATGAATTTCGGTTGGAGATCCAATCATTATGGAACACAGTATCAGAAATAAAACATACAATGGAAGGTTTTAAAAGCAGAGTAGATATGTTGGAGGAGATGATAAATGAAATAGAAATTATAGAAGAGGAATACAAAGAAGCTGAGGCATAGAGAGCAAAAAGGATCTCTAAAAATGAAAGAATATTGAGAGAACTGTGTGACCAATCCAAACAGAACAGTATTCATTTTATAGGGGTACCAGAAGAAGAAGAGAGAGAAAAAAGGATAGAAAGTGTATTTGCAGAGGTAATTGCTGAAAACTTCCCCAATCTGGGGAAAGAGATAGTCTCTCAAGCCATGGAGGTGCATAGATCTCCCAACACAAGGGACCCAAGGAAGACAACACCAAGACATATAATAATTAAAATGGCAAACATCAAGGATAAGGACAGACTTTTAAAAGCAGCCAGAGAGAGAAAGAAGATCACATACAAAGAAAAGTCCATCAGGCTATCATCAGACTTCTCAGCAGAAACTTTACAAGCCAGAAGGGAGTGTGCCCCAATGTGCATGCATTCATAAAATCACTGCTCTAGAGGAGGAAGCCCAGAAAAGGAGAACCAACTGAGAACGGTGTCCAGAGAATAAATCAGAGAGTTTTAAGAGGAGAGAGGTCCTCCACTCTGTCAATGGTTCAGCTTCCTTGAGTAAAAAGAGGATTAAGTATTGACTGTAGGATTTAACAATGTATAAATTGAAATTTGATGTGCTTTAAGAAAGAATAGCATAAAAGATATGGGAACTTGTGAATCTGTATAAGATTTCAAGCCCAGCAGAGATATGAACAATGCATTGCAGGTAAACAGCTTATATAAATTCATAGTATGTTTGTGTTTTAATTACAACCTATAATTATAGCATATATATATATATATATATATATATGCACACACACATATATACTGTTGGGACCAGGGCAGGCCACCCCAAGGTGTGCCACTGTGACATGCAGATTATTCCAGCGTTGGGAACAATCAAGGACCAGAAGACTCAAAAAGAAACTTTGACCTCCCAACCCCCATTTGCATAAAAAGAATTTAGATAGAAGACCTTCTCCAGAAAAAGAGCTATTATCATAAATGATATTATAATGTGAACTAGATGTGGTAGACTGGGAGGGCTGTGCCTAAGTCTTGTTAAAATTCCTCTTTGTGTCCCTGCATTTTTACTGTGGCCCAGCTAATATTTAATTATCAATTATTTACTCTTTTCATATTCCTGTGTGTTTGCTTCCCCTTTCCTTTGAAAGCTCAGACTCCTACCCCCTTCTCCTTGACTCAGGACGACATAAGTACCTTGTTCTCCCTGTTTTTGGGACCCACGTCAGTAGCCTCCCCATATATTCTCCTGTTAATCTCTTTCATGTCAATTTGATTCTTAGACCAGCTAGAAGAACCTCAAGGGGGAGAGGAAATTTCTTTCTCCCTATAACTCGGGGGGAAAATATTTTCCCAATCCAGGGCAAATTACCTTTGGAACTGAAATCTGTCAAAGGGAGAAGAAATAAAGTGGGAGAAACCCATTTATTGATTACAAGCAGTCGTCCACTTCTGCTCACCCATGTCTCTTGTGACCCATCTGCAAAAAGGGACCCCACCCAACTTCTCCTGTCCAAATATGCCCTCACTCCCCCTTGTAATTACCTACTGATATGGAGATGACTACTTCTCTCCTCTCCACCCCTAGGAAACACCTATTAATATGGAGATGCACTAAGGACAGGTGAGAGATTCTGGAAATATTACAATTTTACCCACACTCCCCAAGAATATACATATGCATATATGTACACACATATAGTCGACACTCATTAATTACAGATTTTGTATTTGTGGATTCACCTACTTGCTAAAATTTATTTGTAGCCCCACATCAGCAACCATGGCACCTTTTGCAGTCATTCACAGACTTGCAGAGATGTGAGAAATTTGAGTCACCTGATGAATTATATTCCCAGTTGAGCTCTGCCTTCTTGTTTCAGCTTTCAAAATGTAAACAGGTGTTCAAGTTCTCCTAATGTTACATTTTTTTGCAGTTTTGTGTTTTTCATTAGTGATTTTGCTGTTTAAAATGCCTTCCCAGTGCATTTCTGAAGTGCTGCCGTCTTGTGCCCCTGAGCATAAGAAGGCTATAATATGTCTTATGGAGAAATTGTGTGCTTATTGTAATGCCATTAGCTCTGAGTCCAAGGCTGCTGAATCAACAGTATGGTGTTGCTAAAATAATAAAAGTCAACCCGGTAAGTTTGAAGATCTAATTGGCTGTGTGAAGTGAGTCAAGAATCAGTCAACTGCCCTCTAAGCAAGTAAAGCCGGGTCACCTCCCTTGGGGGCAGAGCAGGGGGTCTCACCGTGAAGGGCACCACATCTTCTCTTGGGGATAGAGCCGTCATCCCCAAAACGACCTCTTTGGTGTGACCAGAAAATTCCTGATTGCTTGTTAAAAGGTCATATTCCTGGTACAGGTGGAAACTGTAATTAAGTCTTGGTTTGAGGGCAGGAAGGGCAAATGACTCCATTCGGCCTTATTGTTTCTTTTTTAAAAATATGATGAGAAAAAGGAAAAGGAAATACAATGAAATGTATGCAGGCTACTCCAGAAAGTGCCGAAGTGACATCAATAGTGTGATAAAGCTATGGTAAAGGTGGAAGAGCAGTTAAATTCATAGATTCATGAGATGACGGCTAATGAAAGCAGCCGAGCACAGCCACTTATAGTCACATTATTCAGGTTCAGGAAAATGTCAAAGCCACTCGAGCTCTGCTGACTGGCTCACACATTTACGAAGGAGATCTGGCATGACTGAACTGAAGGTGAGGCAGATTCCGCAGGTCAGGAAGCAACTGGGAAATTAAAAAAAAAAACAACTTCCTGCTGTTATACAGGAGGAGGGCTATATGGAAAAGTAGGTCTACAACGCTGGTGACACAGGCTTGTTTTACGAGGACATGGGCAAACATGCAAATTTAATGCAACTAACGTCCCAAGTTATTACAAATAACTTCCTGGCTTTAAATCATTCAAAGACCATGTAATTACTTATATGTAGGAAACACATATTAAATATGGCATTTTTAAACAGAAGCATGTAGAAAAAAAAGATATTGTGACCTGAGGCTCTCTAACCTGGTATTTCTGCTAGGAGAGCACATCTGTGTGTGTGCATGCTTGTGTGTGTGTGTGTGTGTGTGTGAGCATATGTAGACGTACACACACATTTTGGATGTTCCACTAGATGGGAAAAAACCCGATGACTGAGAGAAGGAACTATGTAAGCAGGAATGCCTGTAAATGAATGAGATATTGGAGTCCTGTGCACGAACGGACGTGCTGACATCAGGCTGTGGCAGTCGCCCATCCGTTGTAATGTGAGGAAAGCAAAATATGTATGTACAGACCCAGTGCAGTTGGGAGATATGTAAATGGAGCAGCTGGAAGTTTCCCGATTCCTCTATTAATGGAAAGTTTGGTTATTACCTGGGAGTGTAGAGGTTTGAAGAAAGAGAAGCGGATAGAGTTAAATGGTGGAGTGAGTCTCCCCGGGGGATGTAGAATAGGATTGTCCAGCAGGACTGAGTCCCTGTGAGGTTTGTAATCATGAATTTAAAGTGAGTCCAGTCAGCATTTTTACGGCTTTTCTCAATCCACCTTCAGTTTTTCCGATGCAGACCAGGCATATGTATAGAACTGCATTTAACCGTGTCGAAATTTTGCTAGAAGGAAGATTGTTAATGCTACAATTTAAATATATTTTTAGAATTTGAGAATTGGAAGAAACTTTGGAAGGTCTTTTATTACCTTTGGGAGAAAAAGAATTTCAGAACACAGATTCTGAAGCTGGATGAATTTGTTTCCAAATGCCAGATGTATCTATTATTAGACTGAGCAAATGACTTTTTTTTTAAAACAGCAAATTAGAAACAGTAACATATTTCTTTCAAAGTAGTTTAAATAAGATAAGAAAAATACAAAAGAAACCCTCTATTGTAGGACCAGACACACAACTGGAGTTCCAGATGTATTCATTTTTTCTATCTCTGTTGCTCTTTAAAGTGATAGGATGTTTAGAAACATTTTTTAGTCTCAAAAATATTTACACCTTTTTTTCTGTGCTTCTACTGAATGTTTTCAGATTCTGCAATGGCCTAGGCAAAAGAGAAATTTTAATAAAAACAGTTCTGTGACTCCTGTTAATCAGACAAAATTTGCCTTTCCATAAGGCTAGAGGGTAAAAATAATGTCCCTTCAGTGATTTGTCTTTTTGCATTTTGCTCACAATATTCTTCTTGACCAATATTTGATATAAAGCACAAAAACTCTCTCTGTAGGCAGTACCATCAATGGAGAAAATGGCCACTGTGAAGTTTCTTAAGAAACAGAGTTAAACTCCTCAAAGAATCTTCCATGGCAATGAAGTTAACTTTAAAATTAATGTTCTAGCGCCGGGCTTTGGCTTGTTTAGCCAATCCGCCTTTGCTGATTATCCTTTTCTGTAGAAAAGTCCGCGTGGTTCCCACGGCAGGCTCAGGTCCCCTGGCAGTTTCATGGGTCAAAACTTCACGCTTGAGGTCTTAAAATTGCTCCATGATTGCCTCTACTGGTGTTTCAACATATTCTTACCTCAGAATGTATTTCAGGAGGTTGAAATGTTTCCTTCTATTTCACACCACCCCGCCTGGGCTGGGATGCAGGGGTGAGCCTCGCCTGACAGGTTAAGGGTGGAAGTTCAGCCACTGAGAGGCTCAGCTATTAGTGGCACAAGGTCAGAGACCAAAAGCAAGAGTGTGGTTATTTGAGAATGTGGCTTTTGGTGTTGAGTAATTTATTCAGAGCTTTGGCTTACTAACACTTTGGAAAATATATATTATTTATGAACTCTAATACCTTGAATAGCATGACAATCACTATTTATTTGTTTTATACCAGCTATACATATCACCTGATTTATTGATCTTTTCGCTAACCCTCTAGGTTAATTCTCTGAACAAGTGTCCCTTCCAAAGTGGAAGGTGGTAAGTGGCAGAGGCTGGGGTCCCTTAGGTGTGCTGTTCCCCCGCCTGTCCCTCCGCCTGGCTCCAAGCTGCTCTGCAGTGAACCGAAACACAAAGGGCGAGTCCTTGAGCAAGGGTCTCCATTCCCTCCACTGCTGCCTGCTGTGATTCTAAACTAAATTATCAGTTTTGTGACCCACATCTAGCTAAACACCAAGAGAAGGTTTTGAAGGGATTAGAAATCCTTGAATCTCCCTTTCGATTAGCGTTTCACATTCTGATTTGTCTTACAGAAAATGTGTTAGGTAAGTCCATTTCTGTTATCCAAAGTTTCATGTGCAGTGAGGAGTGTGTGTAAGTAGAAGACGTGTTTGAGAGGACTGTGGTCGAAAAAGCTGAGTGCATTTTGGTAGACAGGACCTATAGAAAATAGCAGGTCTCATATAAAAAGTACCTGCCACTTGTTTAACTCTTTCAAAAGTACTAAACGAAAGCACAGTTAAAGTTTGTTTTACAGTTACTCTCTAAAAATAAATTGATTGTTCACCTAAAAAGAAAAATCTTTAGTTTCTTTGTAGATATGGAACACTGACCTTTTTTCCCCCTATTGTGTTGGTGTTCAGATGTCCGTATCTTCCAAAATCCTTTTTAGTGTTTCTTAATGAAATCGTTCCTCCCTGTAGAAGATTGGCCAGATACCTTTAGTTTTAAAGGTTTCTTTAGCTCAGGAGATTCTAAACAGCTAAGAATATTGTTGAATTTACAATTTATGGTGTGATTGTCCAATGTACTTTTATAGTTTGCTTTTTTTGGTGTAAAATCTCTCATTCAAGTGTGTCTTTAGGTTCAAGTCGGCTGAAGCTGTTGGTGCAAAAGACAATGGTAAGAGTTGGAGCCACTTTTGCTGCCCTTCATCAAACTTTCCCTTGAGCTGTGCATTGCACTGCAGGTAATGAATTCTCTCCGCGCGTCACATTTTCACCTACAGAGAAATAACATTCAAATGCTCTGAGCCAAGAACTACCTTCAGAGAAGCTGTAAAAGTGTGTAGCTAAAGAAAATCAAGAAGCTTCTTTCTGGAGTCCAGAAGCACTCTCCATATCCTGTCACCTTACCTCATTCTCCACTAAATGGAGCCCTTCAGAGGAGCTAATAGGGAAAGCCATCCAACTAAATAGCTCATCATCAAAACCCCAAATAAAGGCTCTTACTATGATTTTCTCCAATGTACCTTTATTCATTATGTGATGGGGTCAGAGATCTTTAAATGAGGAAACTAAATCTATTTAGAAGTTTCACATACATCATTAGAATCACAGAATTTCAGAACTGGAAGAGCAAACGCTGATAAAAATGTTAAAATTAAGTTACTCTTTTAACACCCTTGGGAGATCCTCTAGTTTCACTCAGGAGACTCACAACTGGAGTTAAGATGTAGGGAGAGGTGAATACGATGAGTCTACACAAAGACAGTTGGTATTAGAAAGACAACCGCTGGCCCAAAACATTGGGAAGGACTTGATTGCAAAGAAGCTGTAGCAAACTACTCTTCCAATTTTCCAAACATTGTCCAGGAGGAAATTGGCTTAAAATTGCAAAAGATGTTTGGATGAAATAGAAGAACAACAACTTGGCCTTGTGGTATAGTGGGTGGAGCGCGAGGGCTTTTTCACTAGAGTCTGAAACGTGTTCTTACAGCCCGCCTCAGCTGCCCATTCAGCGCTGCATTGTAACCAAGAAACAATTACCTCGTGTCACAACGGAGAAGCCAAAGCACAGAGAAGTATTATGACTTCCCTGGTGTCAGAAAAGCTTTTACAGAGTCTCAGAACTAGAATCCAAGTATCAAAGATTTTAGTTTAATACTTTCAGTTGTCAGATTTCAATGTTTCCTGACCTTGGGCCTTACACAATTCCAATTCCTGAATGTGTTTTCAAGCACTCTGTAAACTCTTCCCCGAGGATCTCTAAAAACCAGCACTGCTGTTTTGCTTTGGGTACAATCCTACTTGGAAGGTGAAGGAACGGTGTTTTCCTGCTTTTTTAAAAGCTGAATCTTTCTGTCTCAATGTACGTCAACAAAGAGTCTGTAATTCGCCATTATGGGAACATTTCAAATCGCCCACGGTGGACGTGAACTTTGAGTTCTGGAATAGTAGTGTTACAGTGGTCTAGTTCAGTTTTATTTTCTCAAATGGCTACAAGGCCCATTGTCTAAAATTGGGTTTAGATGGTGCCGGGATAATAGGGTCAATACAAAACATAAAAGAAACTCTCTTTGATCTGACTGTGCAGGTACCAAATACCATCTAGATCCGTGCTTATTCTGTATGTATTACATTGTATAGGGAAGGAAGCACAGGCCGACCCAGACAGCTCATAGTAATGACACGCAAAGACTTGCAGAATCTCAGACCAAAGGATCTTAGAGGTCATCTGGACCAATGCTACCTCCAACTCTAGAATATAATCATCTGGGAAACTTTAAAAAATATATTGTCGGGGTCTCATCCTATACAAACTGAATTTGTTCTGAGGTTGAGTGATCATATGAGTACCTTTTTTTTTTTTTTAAGTTCTCCCAATGATTTAAGAGTCATGGAAGTTGGATAGACACATATTTATGGGAACTCTGCCAAACAGAAAGAACAGAAAAGAGGAACATCTAATTTGGAGGGAAAAAAAAGTATCCCATGGGCTGGGAAAGTAGAAGCTGGTCCTTCAACAATTTGCTGCTCCTAGAAGAAGAGACCACAGAGATCTCAAACCCTCAGAGTCTGGAGCGATAGCCACCATCCCTGAATCCTAGCATATGGAAAACTGCCAATTCAGCTTAAAATAAGAGGAGCTATAGTTCTATTAGAAAATATTTTTAGTTTTGTTTTCAACAAAATTACCAATCAGTGCAACATTATATAAAACAAATGTACTGAAATTGTCAAAAAGGACCTACGGAAAATGCAATTTTTTGAACAGCATCCTACAGTCCTGGATGCTAAAAAGAAAGTTCTTATTTCACTAAGAACAATGTCTAACTTAAAGTAATACATATGATCACATAGAGAAATATGTGTAGGTGAGTGAATATTCACACACACAGCATCTTCTTGCTCTGTCATCTGAGAGGTCCTGGAAGCGGTGATATCCCCATTTCCATGAGCACGCCGAGCACCGGTTACAGGGCGGGAAGGTAGTTCTCAGCACAAACAAGGAGGATCCGAAACAAAGCATTGGCAGGAACACCTCAAAGAGATAAAGAGTCAAGTGAAAGACATCCCCAAGGGCTAAAGCTAGAACGATCTGGGCAATGAAATAAATACAATGGTAAGGAAATATAACCCAAAATGCATGTTCACAAGTCCGTTTGCTATAAAAAAAAATGGTGGACTAAATAAATACATGGAGGAAATGAGACTGACCTCCAATGCAGAAGAATTCCAAACAATTGATGTAGATGTTCTGCTTTTATGGAGGTAGGGCACGACCCCTACTCTGTAAGTGGGAGTGACACGCAGTGAGTTCCTTTCCGAAAGCCCAAAGATTAAGTCTGTAGTGGAGGAAACTGACAAAGCCACCTCAAGTCAAGTGACGAAGGTTAACATCAACAATGATAAGTCATATTGACAGTATGTGCCCTTGATGTGACGTGAGGAAATGGCACAGGAACTCCTTGGTCTTTCTGCTGGAAATATATCACCCCAGGCTAATGAGAAAATACCAGACAAGCCCCAGCTGAAGGAGAACATATAAAACACCCGGCCAGCGCTCTGCAAAATGGTCAAGGTCATCCGAAACCAGAGCAGCCTGAGAAACTGTCACCAATGAGGAACCGGAGGGAGGTGACAATTCATGTATTCAGGTGTCCTGGATGGCATCCTGGAAGAGGGAAAGGACATTAGGTCATGACTAAGAGAATCTGAATTAAGTGTGAATATTAGCTAAGAAAGAACGTGACAGGTCATTGCTCCCTGGTGATGACAAATGCACCATTCTAATGTAAGATATTCATAATAGGAGAAACTGAGCATGGCGTATACGAGCGCTCTTGTACTGTTTTCACAGTAATTCTGTAAATCTAAACCTGTTCTAAAATAAGCTTACTTTTTTTTTACAAAACAGGTCTCTCTCCCGAAAGAAAGAATGGATTACTAACCTGCCCTCTGTCCCTGCACAGACTTGCACGTGATGCACATCCGTCACAGAAGTCAAAGGTCCTCATGGTCTCTGGGTGGAGTTGTCTTGACATTATTAATAATTTCAAAATCCAATCATGGAGAAATTTTCTACATTAAATCTAGAGCCAGCCATTACAAATATTATCTATGCCATAGTAGTTTCACATTACCAGAACTTGCTACATATTCTGTGGAGCATAATTCAGATTTTCAAGATAGAAAATCTCCAAACATTGTCCTCCCAGTAGTAATGAAGCCTATATTTTTTCACAGCCTCCAGCCCTGCCAAGCTGTTTTTCTCTCAGAGAGTCTCATGGTTTTTTTTTTTCCAACAGTGGCTGCTGTTCAAACTTACATAATAGAATTGTCACACTTTATAAACCGTGTTGAATATTCTGATCCCTTCCATTTGAAGAGGTCCTCTATTTCATGCCCAACTAGCTTTGAGGTCCTTCCGAGATAATCAAGTAGTCATTGGCACCTTGCATGTAATGACCACTGCTGCGTGAAGAGTCCATAAATTCAATTCTCTGTGCAAAAGCCATGGAAAACAGAGCCTTCCAGCTTAAATCACTGGCAAGCTACTCTATTAGATTTCTGCGGCTGACCCTGATAAAATTCTGGAGGAAATCTTCTGTTATTGATTGCGTACTATCAGGTGACTTAGATGTAAATTTCAACAAGGGCTTTCTCCATAGAGTAACGTTTTACACTGGTTTTTCAGACTACTTTCTGTTATATGATGCTATTTTAGGGGCTCAGCTACCTGGATGATTTGTGATCGCAATCTCGACTGCCTCGGAGAGCCCATTGTCCTGACCCAGTGGGATAATGAGGTCTTCTCTGAGAATTCAGGCCACGCTGTTATTCCTGCTACCCATCAGGCTGTGAGTTGCCACCGCACATCCTAAACTCGTTACGAGTGAGGATTCCATCTAACTAGTATAGATTGCCATCTATTTATAGCTGACCTGAGGCAGTTTCAGACACAGGTGACTCTCTTTAACTTGCTCTAATTGAAGTCTTCCCATGTGCTCCTGAAAAGAAGTATTACAGACTCAGTGTCACCATTATCCTGAACGTTTATCTATAAATCTCACCCTAAAGGCTGTGGTGTTCTCCCAAAATGCTTCAATTAAAAATATATTATTAAAATATGTATTTCTACTTTATCAGAGCCATATACCTTCCCTTATCAGTCAGCAACAAAACACAAGAGCAGAAAAAAAAATTGTGCTTATTGTCATCATTTCTATGCTATAATTGGCAAGAGATGATATGACATCAGCTAGCCTAAGCAAACAGCCAACAAAACAAAAACAGAAATCTTCAAATTTCCTGAGGAGTGAAAGAAAATAAGCATAGCAAAAACACACATATATGCGCATATGTGCTCACATGTATGCTCATAGATAATACAAAAAATGTGTGTAAATTCTTGAACCACAGAGAATTCACATAAAGTGAGCACTTGATTTTTTTCCTTTTTACTTTCAATAGACTTAAAACTTGATGAGGATGCATTTTAAATTAAAGTAAAAATAGAAGAACAATTCCAAATTGCAAATATATATTGACTCTTTCTCATCAAACGATGCTGGTGATACAATTAGCAGCAGAATTCCTAATCAGTGTTTTTCAGCATTTTATTCTTTATCACCCTCAAACTTAGTTCTCATCCCCATCACTCCCACAAATAGTGTGTAAATAAAAAGCAACTCTCCTCTACACTTAATTGGGACTGCATTTTCATGGATTACCTTTTTCTGTTCCGTTACATAAGTAACAGCATAGTTACACTGCACAAAGCATAGTAAGAGTCTCCAATGATTCTTAATTTTCCCTACATTCTATTCATTATTTTTGTACCAAGGATACCTTTATTAACACTAATAAAAGCTAAAGCATTTAGATTTGTCAATGATCTAAACAGCAATCAATTCACAGTTCATCTGAATACGGGGCAATTACTGTTGTATCTTTAAACATGCAGTTAGCATTAACTTAAAACATGAAATTTCTAGTTAAAAGTATTCCCCAGATCCATTTTTTATTTATTTGATGTGTATATCTCATGATAAACTAAAACTAGCCAGGGTTTTCCTATAAGACAGCAGAACTGAAACGTCAGGTCTAACCCATACCAGCTGTAGGGCCCAGAACACGTTATTATTCTTGCTGAACTCAGTTGCCCGCAATGTAAGGCAAAAAGAGTTATCCTTGAAATAAAGACTTTACTTAAAGAGTTAAATAAGAAAATAAATACCAAAAAGAAAATAAGCATCTGGCTTGTAGGAAAAGAAAATGCACATTAGACACTATTTCTGTTCCTTATTACTTTGTTCTGGGAAGAGCTTTGGACTTACTAGACTTCAGTTCTTTCCTCCATTAATCCTCGCTGATCGCATTGCCTGGGCCAAGCTCTGGGCTAGACATTGCTGCAGCGGTGGACGGAAAGAGACAGATCCTACTTTAATGGCTCTTGCGTCAAAGAGAAGAACATTTCTCACTTGTGTGACCTTGAACAAATGTCTAAATGTTCTTTTGCTACAATTTCTCCATTTGTCAGCAAGAGATAATCACAAAGTTGGAATTAAATGAGAAACCACTATGAAAGTAAATTGTAAACTATAAAAGACTGTACAAAATTGATTATTAAAAGAGTTCAAAAGAAAGAAATATTTACAGATACTGTTGCTGAAGTGAGAGGAAGCACTCGGCATTTTCCCAGAAATTTCAGTTAAAATAATGAACTAACTCGCCATATGTACGCAATCAAAATACTTTCTGTGCAGTTATATTTGCTGGAAACTTTATTCATGATAAGACCCACTGACCTGCAAGTGTCAAAAATGTCAGGGTTGCATCTATTCTGTTCTTCTTTATAACTCTGTTGAATATCAGAGAAAAATCTCCTCATGCTTCTGGCAGAGTGAGGGGAAAATATTTGACCTCAACATTGCCATCAATCAACTAACATAATTGGCGTCTATACACTACTTCTTCCAACAAGAGAAGATTACACTTATTCTCAAGAACATATGGAATATTCAAGAATAGAGCACTTTCTAGGCCATAAAAGACACCTTCACAAATTTAAAAGAAAAGAAATCATACAGTTTGGGCTCCAGGACCACAGTGAAATTAAGCCGGAAATCAGTAACAGATCGTTGTAAAAGAAAAGAGAAGAAAGATATACAGACTGGGAAGGAAGATACAAACCATCTTTGCTCACAGACGGCATGATCATCTATTCACAAAATCCAAAAGAACCAACAGCAATAAACTCCTGGAGCAAAGGAATGATTGCAGCAGAGTTGCAGGATACAGAATTATTGTGGCAAGTCAATTACTGTCCTATAAACCAGTGATTAATAAGTGCAATTTGAAATTAAACACATTGCCATTTACTATCACCATTTACCATTAGCACCTCCAAAAATGAAATACTTAGGTCTAAATGTAACAAAATATGTGCAGGATCTGAATGAGAAAAACTACAAGACTTTGTTGTAATGTATCAAAGAGGAACTAAGTAAGTGGAAAGATATTCCATGATCATGGATAGGAATATTCAATCTTGACAAGACATCTGTTTTCCCAGCTTAATAGATTAACTGCAATTGCAGTCAAAATCCAAGCAAGTTATTTTGTAGATATTGTTAAATTGATTCTAATGTTTATGTGGAGAAACAAAAGAACCACTGTAGACAACTCAATATTGAAGGAGAGAAACAAAGTCAGAGGGAATTACCTGACTTCAAGATCTACCATAAAACACAGTAATCAAGACATTGTGGCATTGGCAAAAGAATAGACAGATTAATGGAACAGAAGAGAGAGTCCATTGATAGTCCCACAAAAACGTAGTCAAGTAATCTTTGACAAAGGCACAAAGACAATATAATGACACTAAATATACATTATACATAATATTTATTGTTAATTTAATATATATTTATTTTAATACGATAACTTATTAAAAACATCATAGACATAAGTCATACATTAAGTCTCATTTTAAATGTAAATAGATTAAACACACTGAAAAAAGTGACACATAAACTGAGTAAAAAAAAAAAAGAAGATTCAGCCATAGTCCCAACTATTTAAAAGAAATAATAGAGAATATTTGAAAAACAACACTGAAAAAATATAAATATATAAATACTAACCAAATAAAGTCAGTAAGGTAACAATTTCAATATTAGATAAAATAGACTATAAGGACGAATCATAAGGTATTAGAGGTATTATTCAGGTATTCAATATATACTGAAAAAGAAAAAATGATCAAAATGATATGTCACACATGCAAATATATGCATTTACAACATACCTTTAGATATTAAAACCATAACTTACAAGATTATATGGAATAAATAGAAAAATCAACAACTATAATTAAATGTGTTATATACTATTTAAGAAGTGAATAGATCATGCAATAAAAAGCAAATTATTGGAAAGGTAATCAAAAGTTGTAAGTTTTAATTTATATATATGTATATATGAATATATACATGCATACTTATACACTGAAAAAATCCTAGAGTGCATATACTTTTTGAGCCTATATGGAAAATAGACTATGTACTAGGCCAAGACAGGACGTTTCAACAAGGCCACCAAGTACAGACTGTTTATGGTCTCTAGCAGAAGTGCAATACAATTAGAGAACAACAGTGAAAATTAGTCTTGTAAATTACGGTGTTTGAAAATAAGAAATAATAACCTTATATCACCTTTAGCTCAAAATTGTTTCCTAAGGAAATTACAAAATATTTAGCACTTAGGAGCAATGAAAGCCCAGAATGGGAAAGGTTGGAGTATATAGTTAAGGCAGTACATCAAGGGGATTTTGTGTATGTTTATTTACAAGGGAATAAGGAACATTGAAAATAAATGTGAAATCGGGAAAGAAGAGAGTAAACCGAAGAAAGGCAGAAAGAATTTCAGGCAGGAATGAGTAGGGCAATTCATGCCAATCATCAGAGACAAAGCTGGTTCTTTGCCTGGACATAATGACTATCTAAAAAGCAAACAACAGATCAACAAGTTAGGTACAGAAATTAAAGATAAAACAAGAGTCATAAAACATGATTACAAACATCTCTGTGTCAAGAAACTTTAAAACTATTCATATCGATAAATTTTGGAAAAAAAATAGACTTGTTTTATACTAAGAGACAAGATAACACTAAATTTCGGTAATAACACAAATTTTAAGGTCTTACACAACACACATTATTCTTTAAGGTCATATCAATGCTGCTATGAGACTTCTGAATTAATCTGAGGCTTCTGAATAAATCCACATATCCTTGTTTAGAAAATATGTTTTAATTGTTATAAGAAAATTTGTGGAAAAGATTCAAAGGTCCTTATTACTAAAAATCAGGATTGAGACAATTGAACAATGTTTTCTGAAGACAGGGACAATGATTTGTGCATCCCTGTGTCTCTAGTGTCTAAGTTAGTAATATCTCACATATAGTGACTCAATAGGTGGTTACTGAATGGATGGACACGTGAAATCGACATACGGATGGACACCACTCGTAAACATAATGCAGTGTATTAGCAAAAATGTCTAGTTATAACTCAAAGACACTGACTGCAATGAGATGTTAATATTCCTATGAGATGAAGGCTAATATTTAAATGAATAAATAGATTCACTTCGTTTACAGAAAATTTGCAAGTATGTGCATCAGGTCTCCCATTTCGCCGCAATACATGTACTGGTCCGGCGTGTCCTCGCCTCCTCGTCCAGCTCCTTTTCTGACAACAGAGGTACTGGATTGGTTGTTAGACATCCTGGGTATTACTACTCTGTTTGAAAGTTCATATCATATTTATTCCAGGTTCGGAACTGAGAGAAAAGGATGGATGGGGGAAGACACGAGATATATCAAGTCAAAAGTTGAAGGTCATGATATCACTTTTATTGCTATTAAATCTGATTGGAGACACAACATTGAATCTTTGGTGAGATGACTTGCTAATATAATTTGCTTGAATTACCCAGATTAACCCAGCAGAATATAACACAGGAAGCCTCCTACAAAATAGGGAGCAGTCCAGCAAAACACCTTCCCTGCAGGTAATTATTCCCAAAAGGAAGGAAGAAAGGACTAAATGAAAAATAGACATTTTTCCCAAGCATATCACAGAAAGATGTGAAATGTGAAGAAAGAAGTCAGTGATGGTACCCAATGGCTAACGGAAGTCATTCCAAAGAGACATGAAGCCAGGGAGAAAGGGACTCACCCTCAGGGGTGAACATAGCATCCGTGGCATTTTGGTTTCTCATAATAAATACCAAATTTAGGACTCTTATCTTTTCTACATATACAGTGAGACATTATTCAGTGTTTCTAGACTAAAGTCTATTCAATGAATAGAAATAATGGTTGGATGAAAAGATAGTCTTACCTGTCCAGATCCATTGAATTCCAGAAGCCGATCCTCTGAAACAGAGTCTATGCAGACATGAAAGAAACGAATTAGAAAAGCTGTGGATATCTAGAGGGCCAAGTACGCTGCACCAATCCAGCAGGTAAATTAACTAAGTTCTGGGTATATCAGATTGTTTGCATGGCCGAAAGCAAGTCTCTGCATTAACTGGTAATATAATTTGGTAAGGCTGCTGGCTGAGCATTGTTATCGATTTCATGCAAAGTAAGAAGCTTACTGTGTTCGGCTCGGTCTCAGATGTAAGGACCCTTCCCCCATCTATAGATCAGCCTCTTGGAGCAGATAAAATAAATCTCGCAAGGACATTTTCCATCTTGTGAAGATTTTCATCACATATTCTGTCCACAGATATTTATATAACGTAAGTAGGTGGGTGATAATATAAATAAGATGATCATTATTTCCTCACACAAAGTTTTGGAAATAATAAAAATCTGGCGGTTCAACCCAGCTCTGCTGTTCTGTGTCCTTTGGTGAACCTTACTTAGATTCAGCTCCCTGAACTCTAAAATTGGATTAAACATATCTACCATTATGTAATCGATATGAGGGTTCAAAGTAACCTAAAAACATTGCATCTATTGTTATTATTAAAATTGTTCAGCAGTACAGCAATGTACCATGGTACAGTATTAAAAAGTCTGGGCTAGGAGCCAGACTCTCAAGTTCACATACTAGTTCTTTCGCTCCCTAATATCTCTCTTTAGGAGATTCACTTCATTTCCCTGGGCATCATGTATAAAATCACAGAAGATTTTTGGCTTTGGAATTCAATGATTGTAAGTGAAAACCACATTCACTAAGATTTAAGACATCTCGTTGTCAATTATTTGAAATTTCCTTAAAGTCATACTGCTTCTTTTATCATTTGTTGGTCTCAACCTAGTTTTTCTATTATTTACTATATTTGTTTACAATGTATTTCTAGAAATCTGTGAAAGGATAGCTTACCTGCCCAAGAGTGAGAATTATGGTGAGGACTTGAAAAGAGCAAATGCAAAAAGAAGATAAGCGGCCTGGCTTCCTTCAACGTTCACACCAGGATATGTTTGAATAAAAGAAATTTTATTTATTCATAAGGCCAAATAGATTCTGACTTGAAAACCCATCAGGCACATAAATTGAGGAAAGAGAACATGGCAGTCTAGAAACAGGGCTAAGGGTTTCCTTAATAAGATTGTATTTCAGATTCGGGATACAGGGGATTCACATCCTGCAATGTATCTAATTAAAAGGGACAAAATTTATGCATGTTTTCTGGGTGCAAACTATGTTTAAGCAGAGTCATGTCTGAGGAGTCAGACTTTACACATGCATGGTAACCTCAGCAATAACACATAAGATCAGAATTTTAGAAGTGAGCCAGCATATTCTGTGAAAACACAAATATCTGTGAACCAAAATGGACTAATGCCTTTACTTTTTGGAAAAGTTTTGCTTCAAGCTTACATCTCTTTAGTTTAGGCCAGGCATACTGATCAGGCACCATAAAGTAACCAGGAAAGAGGGAGAAAAAAGGATTTTGATAAGTAATGTATATGATTTTAAAAGGCTCAACAGTCTGGGGCCATTTATGTAAAGCTAATCAGCGATGTAGAGCTAAATAGCTCCAAGTTCATCTTTGTAACTAAATTGGACCTAATTAACCATCAAATGTTAAATTATCCTTATTATACTCTGTTTCAGAATCCACAAAGTATCAATATCAAATTTTAAATGGACTAAAAAATTTTTAAATATTAAACATACAAATAAAGCCTTTTTGTAGAAGAGATTTCACTTGTGTGAAATACTTTGTTTCTACAGAATACCAGAGTCTCACTCTAGGGGTGATTAAAACTCAAGCTCTTTCAGTCTTTGAAATTAACCATCAGAATTTTAAATATATCGAATTCTATTTTTCCTTAAGACACATAAACCTTTGCTTTGCTTATCTAATTGTTGGTCTTCCCATCCATCATTATTGTCTCAGTTGTGTCTTGTTATTTCCACAGCACCTAAGTGAATGCTAGCACATACCAGTTGCGTAATAATTTTTAGTTTGATTTACGATTCATGAGGAATAAAAGAGCATTACAAGCCGTCTTGTGCCACCCACCACAAAACCAGCGTTAACCCCACCACCCCTTCACTACTTAAGCATCCATCTGTGACTCAGTGGGTGCGAACTTGCTCTATTAAAAATCTAACAAAATTAATAAATATGAATAAACAAGATGACAACTAATGCTAGTAGAGCAAATAGTAATGCTAATCATAGTGAGATTTCTAGAATGTTAACTAAAAAATATGATTTTCTGTACAGCCCTTTTAGAATTTTTTATTTTATTTTTTTCTTTGTTTTGCATCTGTTCCCTTTAGCATTTAGAAAATTAAGTTTCCCTCATGTACAGAAAAATAGAACAAAAAAGGAACAAATGGGCAGATTTGTTTTCAAACTTCTGAACTTTGTGAGTCTCCTTGTACAAAACGCATGTGCCCACAGACCAAAACTCTACATGAGTTTACGTGTAACAGTTTTGGGCTATTATCTAAGACACACCAAATAAGGTGAAGGATATCCCCAAAAACATAAAAGATGAGAAATATCATAGTAGCCAAAGAAGATAAAATCTGGTTAAGATATTGTAGCCCCAGGAGTGCGGGGCTTTGCCTCCTGGAAAGAAGTCCCCTGGGAATCAGGTGACGCCAAAGTAAGGCAAGGGGAGGGGCGGGTTGGGAGGAACTCCGCTTATTCCCCAGGGTTTGCTCGAATTCGCTAGCCAGGCCCAGATCATCCACTCCCTCCGGCCGGGCTCACGCTCTCCTTCCCCGGCCCACCCCATCCGGGAGGAACTCCGTGGGCAGCGCCCTGAGACTGACTGGCACCAGACCAATTAGATACCAGGAACAGAGGGGAGGCAAGAATGGTCGTTTTCCCTGCACCCCTTCCCCTGGCCCCACCGTGAGGCTCTGCGGCCGTGAACACCCACTGATATGTAAGCGGACTGAGGCTAGACAGGAGATTCTGGAAATGGTGCCCTTTACTCCACAAAGATTAATTTTTATTTGTTGAATCCCTACCAAATGCCAGGTTTTCTGCCTGTTTACCTACCTGATCTCTTTTAATATCTACCACACTTCTTTATTAGCGTACTATTGACCCATGCAAATTACCACAAAACAACTGGCTTAAACAGTGTAAGTGTATTATCAACAGTTCTGTAGAAATCTGACTCGGGTCTCACTGGGCTAATACCAGGATATTGGCAGGGTTGTGTTCCTTTTTGAAGCCCTACAGGAGTATGAAAGCTGTAGTTAGCCAGACATTAACCTTGAAGCCAGACATTAAGGCTTGAAGCACATCTACCCCTTACTAGAAGGGTAAGTTATGCACAGTAACCTTACATGTGCAATGGAGACAATAATTCCTTCTTTGATGCAGTTCTGTGACAAAGGAGACATTGTGTTTCTAAAGCGTCTGCCAGAAGGATTGTCCATAATAACCACCCACCCACGTTTGCACATTATGCACATCTGGGCCGGTATACTTACTTTGTGCATTTCTGTTTGCCAGCTTTGTGTCTGTCCTGGAATAAATCACTTTGCCTCTTCGGTCCTCAGTTCCCTTAGGTGTAAAGGAAACTTTAAATAATTGATTTTCCCTGAGGACTAAATGATATCCTGAGAAGATAGTTCATTTATGTTATTCTGGGGCCACTGTTTTAAATTCAGGAATTCTCAGACTTTAAATGGTCGTCAGTGTTCCACATCTCAGAATATCAAGGGTTGATGAGCTGTCTGATTTCTAGTCCTAACATCACTTAACTATTAAATAAGAAGAACCCAAGAAACATTTCTGAACCAAAATTCAGAAGTTTTTCCCTAGGCTTCTAAGACCAATTGTCTTCCCCCGTAATACACTCTAACAAAAAAATTCCAAGCCTGTTCTCCAAGGGCAGGTCTGCAATTTCAAACAGACTCACATTGCCATCTGCTCCTTCTGATAAGAGATTCATCTGTCTGTTGAGAAGGTAGGGAAAAGCTCTCTAAGAAAGAATAATGCAACTCTGCAACCCCTACAGCCTTGCTGGGAGGCTCATGGACACGCACCAACTTATTAGGGGTCAAACCAACATTTTTAGGATGTATTTGGATGGGATCTGAATTCACTGTGACTGCACTCTGAACAGCATTACTACAGCTACTGCTGTAATTCGGACAATGAGCCACCATCTGCTACCTTTCGGTAACAAGGCATTACAAGAGAGAAGTGTGATTCAGGGAGTTCACCTACCTCAATGGCTTTTATGATTTTCAAAAGCCGAAATGAGAGGTGTTCCTCCACAGACAGGGAATATGTATATCTGTGCTTGTGTATATGATGTAAGAATAATTACAATCATGTAGCTTGCTCAGAGTAATGAAAACCCTAAAATTAAACTTTCTGAAATAATTCAAATAAAAGGTCTTATTCAATTGAAAATAATTAGCAGGACTTTAGTCGTTCACATGATCTGTTTAATAATACAATCTTCATAATTCATATTATGTCTACACTGGGTTTATAGTTAAAAAGTGAGTTGGAAATATTTACTAACATAGATAGGCTTGTATATGCACAGAAAATTCCTTGAGATACACAGAAAAAAAATGTTAGTAATACGTATCTCTGGGGAGTAGAATAAAATGTTGGATGGTAGGGAAGTTTGAACAGAAGGAATTTTAACATTTTTACCAATTACCTTCCTGTACCCTATTTCAAAATCTTGAACCTATATTACTTTATAATTTCAAAAAACCACTCACCTAATTAAAAAAAAGGGAATTGAAAATTAAATCTAATTTGGTCTAATCAGTGTAATTTTAAAGTAATTTTGCACTTGGAATCATTAATACAAGTTAGTTCTCTTTTATACTAACTGTAGTACTACAGTTGATATTGAGAGAGTTTATCTAAATGATCCTCCTTTCTCATCAATGAAATCGGAACAATATAATCAGATCTAGTCCACCTTTCAGAGATGAGTTAAGGCTAAAAATCAGATTTACTGTAATAAGCTTTTTTATTGCTGTTTATCATGGTAGTCAATTCTGGTCAAGTGTTGGGCTCCCAAGTCATGGAGTCAATCTGGTCTATATTTAGAAGAAAATTTCCATTTGCTTGAATAATTCAGGTCCTTCTACCAACAAAGCCACCTACTCATTCAAAATACAGAATTACGTTATTAAGTGAATACTACATGCTGACAATATTGAATAATATTTGTACCTTCAAATAGCTATTTCCTAAGTTTTTAGGACAGAAAGCCCTGGATGATGACTATTATCACTCAAAATCTCACATTTGACAGTTCTTCCACTTAGCACTCATTTTAACCCAGTAGAAAAGACTGAGGATAAGAATATGCTTCAGGTCCTTAATTTTCACCTGTATTTTACTCTTTTCTTCTATAAGACACAGCAATAGCAATTCCTGATTTATATTCTTGAAAGATACAAAATGACCTTCCAGCTTAAATGGGAAAGTAGGCTGTAAACTGGAGAGATGAAAGAAGCCTACAGTTTCCCTTTGAGTCCTTTTCTTACCCCCTAATTCTTTTCTCCAGCTAATTCTGAGCCTGTCTTGGAGGTCTGGGGTAGAAGGTGTAAAAATCAGTATATATGAATGAAAAAACAGATCAAAGAATCAATCAATCTTGACAATGTTGGCTTCATGGCTTCAGCTACGAGAAGAAGAAAAAAGATAGTTGTTTCAAGGTAGAGGAAGACAAAGAGTGGATGTAGCTATCAGGGAAAGTCTTCACAAAGTTTGCAGGATCTGGAATCTTCTGGGTTCTGTGAATACTCAAATCATAACACCTGTGGTGCTGCAGGAAGCAGGGTGTGTGTGTGTGTGTGTATGTGTGTGGATTATATATATATGTTAATACATTTTTAATTCTTAAGTTGCATATTCCTAGTAGGTGTGTCATAAACTAAGGCGTCATCACCTTCTAGCTGATTCACATACCCTGTGGCAGGACTGCAGCCTCAGCAGAAAGCATCAGGTGGGATAATGACACCGCCATGGCAACAGCACTCCACACAGGCAGAGGTCGCCTCGTTGCCCAGGTGTTATAGAGACTTAGAGGAACACATACATCCTTCCAAGTAGGAGATTCTTTCCTCAAGCCAATGACAAGCTGATAACACTATAATACCTACTATATTCCTGAATCCTCTTCCCTGAGGAGGCCACAGCGTGTTGAGATATTGTTTCATAACTCCAGGTTTCTGTGAGCTTTGGAGGAACTATGGATCATTACAGTCACTCAGCAGAAGCAGGACACAGACAGGGTACATATATGCCTAGAAAAACAGGAAGACGGCTCTAGGGCTTCAAAGTCATCTCACTGAGTCTGTGGTTTTGTTTGTTACTTCGGGATTTGTTTTCTCATAATGACCAGACTAACTGTTCTGCTCCTGAGATCTGGAGACCGACAGCAGAGGGACCTCCTGGGAATCCGTGAGGAGTCAGGCTCCGGGGCCCCACTTCAGACCCACCGAACTGCAACCTGCATTTTACCAAGATACCCAATGATGTGTGTGCTCATGGAAGTTTGGTCTTTTTAAGTGTATTTTTTATTGAAGTATGGTTGATATACAATATTATATTGGTTTCAAGACACAACACAGTGATTTACAGTTACCCACATTATTAAATCCTCACCCCAACTAGTGCAGTTACTACCTATCAACTCAGATAGAGGTTATAGAACCACTGGCTATATTCTCCAAGCTGCCCTTCCATCCCATCCATTATGATAGACCTTCTGTGCCTCCTTATCCCCCTCACCTTCCCCAGCCACCACCCAGCCCCTCTCTAGGTAACCACTTCTCAGTGTCTATAAGCCTACTGCTGTCTTGTTCATTTATTTTGGTCTTGTTTCTAGATGTAAGTGAACTCATATGGTATTTGTGTTTCTCCACTTGGCTTATTTCATGTAGCATAATACCCTCTAGGTCCATCCATGTTATCAAAAATGGCAGGATTTATTGTTAAGGCTGAAAAATACTCCATTGTGTATATGTACACCTCTTCTTTATCCATTCATCTACTGATGGGCACTTAGGTGGCTTCCATACCTTGGCTATTGTAAATAATGAGGCAATAAACAAAGGGGTGCATCCATCTTTTCGAATCAGAGATTTTGTTTTCTTTGGGTAAATCCCTAGAAGTAGAATTGCTAGGGTGCATGGTATTTCTTTTTTTAGTTTTTCGAGGAACCTCCATACTGCTTTCCACAGTGGCTGCACCAATTTACATTCCCACCAACAGGGTAGGAGGGCTCCCTTTCTCCACATCCTCCCCAACACTTGTCATTTCTTGTCTTTTGGATAGTGGCCGTTCGGAGTCTAAGAAGTAAGGGACTATTGCATTATAAAGGTCTAAAGGCTTTTTCTTTTTTTTTTAATTCTTCCCACACATATGTGTGATAGATAGTGGGTAGCTATTGACCAAAGTTATTTCCCTTTCCTTCTGAGCACGCTGCTTGATTACATTTCCTGCCTTCTCTTGCAGTTGGGTATGGTCATATGACTGAAGTGTGGCCAGTTAAATATGGGTTGAAGTGATAAAAGCTCCTTTTAATTTTAGCCCACATGACCCTGTGCTCTTTCTCTCTTATTCTTTTTTTTTTTTTTTACAATTTATTTTGGTATCATTAACCTACAATTACGTGTGCAATATTATGGTGATTAAACTACCCCCTTCATCAGGTCCCCCC